>JACEGR010001727.1:0-154686 GCA_014170235.1 Listronotus bonariensis | reverse complement strand
CTTACCCGGTGTATTACTTGTATTCTTTTTTTTCTCACTGTAAGTAAAAATGTGTTTAAAAAAGCATGAAAAATAATAACCATTTTAAAAGTTTTTAATGTGATTTATAGTTATCAGTGCCCATTTTCTTTTTCTATTTTAACAATTTCCGCACTCAATAAATGTTGTTTATGAAAAGGCAAGCTCTAGTTTTGAAAACAAACTTTTAATCATTTTAGACCTGTCAACAATTGTATAAGTAATCCATAACAAAAATAAATGCTGTTTTTAAAAACTTTAATGCAAGTAACGTTTCTACTTAATCATATTTAGAAAAACATTTTTGTTATAAAATTAAATTTTACTTTAACGTCCATGGTAAAAAAGGTTTTAATTTTAAAATATAAATAAACAACATCCAATCATCGTTTTTACCTTTTTATTATTGGTAATTAAATAAACTTTTCTAAATTATTTATTTCCATGGTTCGTTATTTTAGTGTCTTTGTAGCAGGTTGTTAAGTATATTGTAGACAGAGCTATTACTAATTTTTTCTGTTTAAAAAAATAAAACTTATGTTTTTAACTCGTTTTAACATAACTAACGTGTTGCTGGTTTTAAGGGCAAGCAAATAATTATACAGACTATCCACGGGTGAAGTTACGGACGGTGTGTTGATTTTTGTATACAGGTTTCTCAAAACCATAAAAGATATGATTTTTCTTTAAAAGAAAACTACCTTAATTTTTTTATTTTTTAAGCAAAATATTAAAAGTAAAATTTATTAAATTTAAAGTTTTTAATCGATAAGTACAGGGTGTCTCCTTTAGATTGCAACAGCGGGGTATCTCGGTTATTATTAAAGAAAGAACCTTGCAAAATTCTATTTTGCTATTTTATTTATTTATGTTTTTATTTTCTTACATAAATCTAGGTACTTTACACCTGCAAAGTTATTAATTTGTCATTAGTTTTTATTAACATTTTTTTGATTTATTTTTAGCATAATGTACTTAGTTTACTCTTGAATCAGAAATAAATAAAACACAAATTTTAATGCTTTGGGTTAAGAAGTTAAAAACCATAGTTAAAAAAATGTGTTGCATTGATTGAAATTGTCAATATATAAAATAAATTATAAGGTATTTTTGAATAATATTTAAACAAATTAAAATACGCGTAATATTTAATTAATTTTTTTATTAAAATCATTTACTTATAAAATATTTTGCTCAAAAAAGTGCAACCTACCTAGATTTAAATAGCAAAAGAAAAATCATTAAGTTAAAAAGCATAATCCAATTTTAAAAGTCGTAATGTAAGAACCACTACAGCAATTAATGCAATAAAAAAAGTGGTAACAGATTTGTTTTGTATGGCCTATTGCAAAATTTTAAGATTTGAAATTTAAAATCGGAAATTTTGCCGTTGTTTATTAAAATAAACCCACAGTTTTATATATTTTTTAAAAGCTTGTAAAAATGCCAATTACTCTTTTGACAAATAAATATGGTGTTAAAAAGAAACCATCATTAGTCAATATTTTAAAAACAATATTAATAGGAAAAATTTTGACAACCCACATGATTTTACGAAAAAAGTTATATGAGAATCAGTTTTTACCTTTTGATATGTTATGAGATAACTAAGATACATATGGTACCTACTCAAAATGCAAAATTTTTAAAATCGCCTTGCACCTTAGAAACTAAGATGGCTATGTTTATGGCAACTTTTATTTTACAAAAAGTAGGTCAGGTTCGCGAAAACCGTAAGGTTCTATCTTTATCAATTACTGCGATACCCCGCTGTTGCAAACCAAAATAGGACACCCTGTACAATAATAAAAGATTTTATTGAACTCGAAAACGCTTTGGTCACATTCGCTTACAGCTTAAAAATTGTGTTGTGTAGGAATTTGAATATAGTAGGTGTTTGACAAGCAAATTATAAGAGTTCTCTAGGTCATTTTAATAAAAATAATAATAATAATAATAAGTAATTTTTAATAACTTCAAAATTAGTTTAATGAAACTTTTTAATACCCCTGTCACATTATCAAACTCATTTAAAATGCTATTTTAAATAAATTTTCTAAATAATATTTAAAAATTAAAAATTAAGAAGGTTTCATCAAAAATCAAGTTTTTTCAAGTTTTTGCATACCCTGTAAAAATCAACATTTTCTCTTGTGAATTATAGTTTTTTTACAAGCAAAAATTTTTATTAAGACTAACTTTTCTCAAAAATTACATTTTTATCCACTTGTCCTCTTGTACACCCCATCAGTGGACAGTCTGTATATCAAAAGCAAATTTAATTGCTTCCCTTCACCTATTGATAGTTTCAACAATGGTAGGTAATTATTTACTTGTTTTTATTTTTATTTTTCTCTTTATAAAATGAAAGCTTTAAAATATGTAAATATAACTTACAAAGTCAACCTTTATATTTTTTTCTTTTATTAAACGTCCCTTAGTGCAAAAACATTTACTTAGGTTATATTTTTATGGTTCAATAATTATCTTGTATAACGAAATTATTAAATATTTAAATGTTTGTTTAAATACATTTCTTTAGGGACAGCTTTTAAAATACCTCTACGGAACAACACAGGCACATAACATTAAAGTTGTAAAAATTTAAACAATCTAATAGGTCCCATAAGAAATAAACAGTTTACCTCATATTCCCTATAATAATTAATAGTACAATATACACCTAGAGAATAGAGTGGTATTTTAAATCCTGAGACAAAAGTTTATAGCCCTGACCAACTGGTAGGGCTATAATTTGTCGAGGGATTTAAATAATTAAAATTTACTTGAATTCTCTAAGGATTTAAAGTAAATTTTTAATCCCAGGGATTTAAAGTACCACTTTTTTTCCGGAAAATAGTGATTTAAAGTACCCTTTAATCCCCATAGTTCATAAAATTTAATTATATTTGGAAAGTTTCTTTGGCTTGGCTGGGATAAGGTGTGTAAATTAATAGATTTGGATTACAATAATAATTAATTATTTAAATGTAAGTAAATATTAAAATAGGTGTTGGCTTGTTCTAAAATAAAACCTAATTTTAGCTGGACATGATGTGTAAAACTAATAAATAGGATATCAGTGTTAGACACCACCCTAACTTCGATTAAAATAAATCTGGGTAAAATGTAATTAAAATTCATATTTTTAATGGAAAAGCGCAGTGGTCAAAGTATCACTGATTTAGCTATGAAACCCAAGTTCAAATATTCAGCCAGCGGCCCTATTCTTGACAATCGCTCGCATTCTATGATAAATCTTTATAAGATGCGAGCGATCATAAAAGATGCGAATGGTTAAGAATAGGGGTGCAGAAAGATAGCACAGCCACACAAAAAAAAGTTGCTGTTCCGAAAGATAGCACATGATATCTTTTATGTTTTTTGGGTCGCTAAATTCGAATCTAAGGTCGGTTTTGTCAGTTTATTGTCAACATCATTTCAAGGTCAATCAAAGCCTTACAAAAAATGTTAAAGTTCCAAAGAACTAGGTCATGGTATCGTTATGATGTTAGAGTAGCTAATTCCAAATATCGGGTCGGTTTAATTCCATCAGATGTCATGGTCAAGGTCAAATCATCAAAATTTATCGAAAATAGACGGCAATCGTGATATTTTTATGTTTTTGTCCGAGGTCAAGGTAATTTAAAGGTCAGTGACAAAAAAAACCTCAAGATATTATAATTGTGGTCTATTTTCGATAACTTTTAATGATTTAACCTTGACCTTAGCACTGATGGGGTCAATTTGACCACGGATTCGGATTGAACGATGCAAAAGCATTAAGATATCACTATTGTGGTCTGTTTTTGACAAATTTTGATGATTTACCTCGATATAATCTTGATATCGACCTAATGGGGTCAAAAGGACAATTTAATTTCGGATTCTAAAAACATAAATTTACCACGATTGTGGTCTATTTTCGATAAACTTTGATGATTTAATCTTGAAATGACCTTGATGATGACCTGTTGGGGTCAAACTAACCCCGGGTTCGGAATTAGCGACCACCAAAACATAAAAATACCACGATTGTCGTCTATTATCAATTAATTTGTATAAAATGGGTTAAACATGTAATTTACCCGACACCAACGATACTCTGGTAATTAGGCTTGAGCGATTGTAAGTTGTTTTAAATATAAAAAACCTGTAGTTTTATGGACTAGGAATTTAATCAATAAAAAATATTAACCAAGTTTAGGACTTTTTCAGGTAAAATGTAAAAAGTTTTATTATAGTTTAAATATATATTGGATTATTAAAGGTGCTATATAGACTTTTTAGACTTAAATTCCTAGTTACGCATGAAAATATTTAAACTTTGGTACAAAAGTAATAAATTTAATTTTTCGGTCCAAGATTATTTGTCGTCACTCATAACTGATATTAAGTTATATATTTATTTAGTTTTTACCGTGCAAAAACAATTTAACTTTTGGACACTTTGTGTACCAAAAAGTACTATATTATTAATATTGTCACAACGTATTGCTTTTAAAATATTATATAAGGTTAAAATAAAAAAAGTTTCAAACCCTATTTAATCATACCTGCAAGAAGTGTGCATATTAAAAAGGTGTATTATACTTTTCAGAATTATGGTAATCAACATTAATACACAGTTAAGATAAAGTAAAACTAGCAAATTTTTTATACCATTTATTTATTTCATTAAAAAATATTACTTGGTTTATCTTTAAAATATAAACACTATTTAGTATGCTTTTTAACTGTACCACAAACCTGAAATAATTTGCTCCTTAAAAATACTTCAAAAATTCAAAGTTATTATATGATCTTTATTATAAACTATCCTTTTTTATTAAAACTGAATAAAGTTATTTTCACATTTATGTAATGACGTTTTATTAAAATTACTATATATACATATATAAAAATTAAATTACATTTTATGTTTGGTTTTTAAAAATACGTTTAATATATGTAATTGATCTAATAGGAAAAATTCACAAATAAATATTTAACTACATTTCTATACACTGAATTGTATCCGCAGTTGGTTTCTTGTGAAACATTTTTTAAATATTAATACTAAATAGGAAAATTGCTTTTTAATGTTTCAAAAATTATTAGAGCATTACTCTACAATTGTTTCGCCTTTCTAGGGCTTCATCAAGAGTACTTCGTATACTAAATTTAGAAAAGAGAAATATTCACAAACAGAACCATTAAACACGTTTTTCCCAAAAAGGTCTATAAAATATTATTAGGGGTTTTTATTATGCGGCCCAGATGTGGTAATAAATTTATTTATAATTGGCATATCTGCGAAATTTATTTGATCATTAGTAGAAAGAGTTGTATTGTCTATAAGTGATTTTTAATTTCTAGTTGTTCATATAAATTTAATTTTTTACCTTTGTTTTCTCTATGGAGTAGTTTGACATTATTAAGATCTATAAAGTGGTTTTGTTCTATACAATGTGTTGAAATGCCTGTGTTTTTTAAACCATTTAAAATTGATGTTTTGTGCTCTTTTATTCTGTTTTTTATGCTCCTTCCACTTTGACCAATATATTCCGCATTACAGTCTGCGCAATTAACTTTATAAACCCCTGACATATCTAATTTTTCTGTTTTGTCTTTATTGTTAACTAATAATCTACCTAGGTTACTCTTATTTACAGACACAGTTTTACAGCCCAACTTATCTAGTCTATTGGATACATTATTACTGATATTTGGTAAAACTTAAAATTATATACCAAAGCATCAGGTAATAATGTATCCAATAGACTAGATAAGTTGGGCTGTAAAACTGTGTCTGTAAATAAGAGTAACCTAGGTAGATTATTAGTTAACAATAAAGACAAAACAGAAAGTTAGATATGTCAGGGGTTTATAGAGTTAATTGCGCAGACTGTAATGCGGAGTATATTGGTCAGAGTGGAAGGAGCATAAAAACGGATAAGAGCACAAAACATCAATTTTAAATGGTTTAAAAACACAGGCATTTCAACACATTGTATAGAACAAAACCACTTTATAGATCTTAATAATGTCAAACTACTCCATAGAGAAAACAAAGGTAAAAATTAAATTTATATGAACAACTAGAAATTAAAAAATCACTTATAGACAATACAACTCTTTCTACTAATGATCAAATAAATTTCGCGAATATGCCAATTATAAATAAATTTATTACCACATCTGAGCCGCATAATAAAACCCTAATAATATTTTATAGACCTTTTTGGGAAAAACGTGTTTAATGGTTCTGTTTGTGAATATTTCTCTTTTCTAAATTTAGTATGCAAGTACTCTTGATGAAGCCCTAGAAAGGCGAACAGCTGTAGAGTAATGCTCTAATAATTTTGAAACATTAAAAAGCAATTTTCCTATTTAGTGTTAATATAATACATTTCTGTTAAAATGAAACTTTTTGATGTTATAAAAGTAAATGGAAAAGAGAAACTAGATAAAATAAATTTATTTTATATTAGTTTTTCACTTTACCTAGGGATAATATTTTTTAAATAAAAAGTTTTATAAATGACATAAAATATACAGATTATTCAGTGCTTTCTAATTAAGTCAAGCCATCACCCTTTAATTCTTTTTTTTGTACGACCTATAAAAAATAATGAAATTTGTCAATTTTTATTTTAGGGGGACTTATTATTGTGTTAGAATTTACTTGTCCAGGTTTATCCGTTCTTCTCACCAACACTTACGTTAAAAACTTTACATTTAGATAATATATCTACATACCAAATTGTATTTTAATAATTAATTCTCTTTTTATTCCTTTGTTGACCTAATTTAAAAAAATATATACATAATATAAAAATTATAGCGACCAGAGAACAAAAACAAAGTAAAGTACAATAACTAAAGAAATAATTTAAAACACTGTAAGATCAGTATCATATCCCTCTTCCCTCTTCGTCCCATTTGAACTTTTTAACGTTTGTTTTGGTGGGGTTGGTAGGTAATAACCCTAGACAAGTAAATCTTGTCACAAAAATGTGCCCCAAAAAAAATAGACGTGTTTTAGGATTTTGTAATAAGTCCAAGAATAATGGGATTATAGGAGGTGGCTCATCTTAATACTTAAAACTTCAATTGCTCTAAATTTTTTGTTATCTAATAAAGATTGCTAATTTATTTTGTTTTTCTTAGGTAATTACTTTTAAATATACACACCATCATTTAGGTGCACGACAGTTAATAAGTTATAAGGACGTTAGTACTCTAATAGAAATTATAAGGACGTTATTACTCTAATTATTTAAAAATTTGTAAAAAAAGTAAAGTGTTGTTTGAAGGAAAATTCAAATATACCTAAATTTTGTCGCATGACCGTTTTGTGTTAAACTTTTAATTTGGAATTCTAATTTGGCGAGTTTCATGATCGTTTTAATAAAAAATGGCTAGAAAAGTACTTTACTTAATTTTGGGGATCTTTTGAATTTTCCGTTAAAACCTGGGTCAAGAGTCAACCCTTGAGGATTTATCGCGGTACAAAGATGGCGAAAAAATAAATAAAAACTTTACTTAATATCATCTTTTATGCATAATTGTAATAAACCATTCTTAAAGGGCAAATACATACCTTTTATTATTTCCATTTTTTATTTTTAATATGGACACTCATTTTGAAAAAAATCCACCCTCAAGATGGAGTGGCAACAAACCGTCAGGTTTTGATTCCCTTCGGTTTAATATAATATGTTGATTTTGATCCTTGGGCCATTTCTTATCTGCTAAAATTTCAAATAAATCCACACAGCACCAACAGAACTGCAAAGTTTTTTTAAGTTTTATTTTCTGTACTTTATGTCCAAAACATAAAAAAAAGGTAATTTTCTAGAAAATGGGAGCAACTCCGATTTTGACGAAATTTGGTATACGGGGTTTTTGGGGCGCTGATCACGAATCTGAAAGAATTATTTGGCGGAAACGTTTCGTTCTCGAGATATCCATCATCAAAGTTGATATTTGAACTAACCTTATTTTCACTATATTCCCCCTTCTTTTTGCACACAATTCTTGATTTAAAACTAAAGTGTCACACAATATTTGATTTTCACCTTTTAAAACCCCGTTTTCTACGTTTTTACATTATTTTGAATTAAATTGCGTGGCTTTTCTTTGATAATCCGGCAACTATACATACACATAGGGCTTCATGGCAAACTGGGATTAAAATGATTCAAAGTATAGCTATGCAGTTTAATGCAAAAATAATGTAAAAACGTAGAAAAACTGAGGTTTTAAAAGGTGAAAATCAAATATTGTGTGACACTTTAGCTTTAAATCAAGAATGTGTGCAAAGAAGGGAATATAGTGAAAATAAGCTTAGTTCAAATTTGAACTTTGATGATGGATATCTCGAGAACGAAACGTTTCCGCCAAATAATTCTTTCAGATTCGTGATCAGCGCCTCAAAGCCCCGTATACCAAATTTCGTCAAAATCGGAGTTGCTCCCATTTTCTGAAAATTACCAAAACAAATGTTTAATTATTCATATAAAAGTCAATGGACACTAGGCGCTTAGGTCTCGGTATGTGAGCATACCGAGACCTACACGGTTCGGTCAAATATCTTACATATCTTTTAAAAGAATGAATGACATATAGCATGTAAGATATTTGCCCGTAACGTGAGCGTACCGAGACCTGAGCGCCTTGTGTGCATTGACCTTAAAACCTAGAAATTTTTTTGTTGGTGTAGCAAGCAACGAGCAGCTAATAAGAATAAAACTGTAATAAAATTGTTTAAAAAATATCAGGGGTATCTTCACAATACGCGTCTTTACAAATTTAAAGGAAATCGATGGTAATTTTTTATCTGGTGACTTTAGTTAAACAACCAATACGTAGAACATAGTTGCTGGTCATCGCTATTTTTAAACCACCCTTTATACAATAATTTACAATAAAAAAAACCGTAGCCGAACACTAAAGTTGAAGTGTAGGGTTTGTTAAAAACACAAACCAGAAAATTTAAAATAAATTTATTTTAACCTATGTAGCAAAAAATATTATTAGTGAGTCCACGAATGAAGTTAACTATACCTGTAAACAACTTTATATTTAATATTTCTGAAAAAAATTTTCCTTATTAAAATTTTGCTTTGTTTAAAAATGCTAAAAGCTATAATAAAAAATACCCTATTATATACAGGTTGGTTCAAAGCGCAAAAATATTAAAAAAAATAAAAAATTGGAAAAATTTATTTTTCCCACGACCGTTAAAAAATTCAGTTTTTAAATCGTTAGCATGAAAATAAAGTACTCCATTCTAGTACACAACATGAAGTGTTAAAAGAGTTACTTTTTAACACTTCAAAGCTTTTTCACACTTTGAATTAGTGTTTTGTTTCCATGCCCACTACATAAACGTAAATATCAATTTATGCAATGTAACAGTAAACGCGACATTAACCGAACCAAAACGTCAAGTTACCTTTGACTTCGTCATTATTTCTTTTAGTTCATGTGTCACTAGTTTTAAAATTTGACAGTTTGCGAATAAATTTAATAGAAATTATTTAAAATTAATAGTAATAATGAATTTGAATGAATGAATTTTATACTGTTTAGTATTATTTCTACGAAAAGTAAGTACAAACCATTTTCTAAAATTAAATCAAAACGGTATAGTTATGAAGAGGATAATTGTCTTTTCAAAAAAATAAGTAGGCTACAATTTTTTGTTGTAATATAGCTGTGCTGCAAAAATTAAAATTATTAAGTTTAAATAAATAAAACATATTAACTCAAAATTTGGAAAATTTTTATACGATCGTAGAAAAATATAGTATGTAGAGTGTCTTTTTTACTTAATGACTGGCCGCACTCACACGGCTGTCAAACTTCTCATTCGTAAAAAGTATCACTTTATGCCTTTGTTACATAAATTACTATTTTTAAACACTTAAATAAACAACATAAAAAAGTAATTAGAAAAAATATTTTTAATTCGCTTATCCTAACTTGGGAACATAAAGTGTAAACTAAAATAAATGGAATTTTGTTCATAAATAATTAATCATACTTTTTATATGCATACAATATCACCATAAGTTAAAATGTAACTATGTAGGTAATACTTGCCTAAAAGGTAACGCTTTTGATCAACAAAAGTTAAAATAGAAATTACATTTTTAGTTAAATAAGTTGTTAAAAAAGATCTAGACACGATTTTTTTCTATGCCAAAATAACATTATCGTATTTTAATTCTCTCTGTGTAATATAACGCAATTTTTTAAAACTTTTCATTTCAAATAAAATTTGTTTTCCTAAATTGTTAAAAATATTTTTTTAACGGTTATCCTAATTTTGTCTAGAAACCATAACCAACAGAACCACTTCTGATAAAAGCAACGAAAAGACACAAAACAATTTTCCTCGCTTGTCCTCTGTGCTTGGCTTTTAAGCGCTGCTTTACTTACTGCTTCACTATAAACACCTGCATATAAAACAACGAGATACTTTTCTTTGCTTTGGTAGTATAGCCGCTCTCCTTTTTCCTCGCCGCTCCAACATAAACAAACCTTTAGACTGTTTCTTTTCTACGCATTGCCTGTATATGACATAGTGATACGGTATACATTGAAAACGCCAAACACGTAAAATAGCTTTATGAATTCCGCATAAACCAACCTAAATGTTATATATTTTTTGGTTCCTGTGTTTCGTCACAAGAATATAGCAGTTTAGCGGTCTGTTTGTGATAAGATAATAACGTGGTTTTTCGGAGATAAAAGAAAGAAAGCCATAAAACACAATCCAAATGTGGCATTTTATTACCTGTCAAAATCGTAACCTTTATTGTGATTTTTAATATGAATCTTACTTTTCCTGTTTTTTTATGACCTGTAAACATTGAATCACAAAGATAACCTTAATAAACTTTTTTACTGCTACTAAAATGCACAGGTTTCCGGATTATGATAGCATTTTTTTCTTAATAGTAACTTTATTATGAAAAGTGGTAAAAAGTTTTCTAAGAGATAAAAAATGTTTTTAATGTTTATTTGTGTTTAAAGTTTTTAAGTTTTTTGATATATAAAATTGTCTTCTATGGAAACTTGCTTGCTTTTTGTCTTTTAAAATTGGTGTTAAATGTTCTTATCGCTTTTACTAAATTCTGCAGTAAAGAAGCACCTTTATTATTTGGGTCAATGTGAAAATATTTACAGGGTGTTTTTAGACAAATACGAAACATTTAAGGAGGACATTATATGAACAAATGTCCTAAACGTCTGGTTTTTAAACTACGAGGTGTTAAAGTTTCTTAGAAAATATTGTTTTTTTATAATAACTTTCATACCTATTCTGATTTTAAACAAAATTTGGAGACGTACCTTTTGCACCAGAAGACATTTTTAGGCATACAAGAAAATATTTTTTACCAGTGTCGCCAATTACGGGTTTAGGGTAAATATTAAAACAAATGGTACGCAGTGGTGCAAAGAGTGCGTCTCCCAATTTTTTGTTAATATTAGAATAAATATAAAAGTTAATATAATAAGACAATATATATATTTTTAATTTTAACACCCTGTAGTTTAAAAACTAAAACGTTTGGGACATATGTTCCTATGAAGTTTTTTTGTTTTTTGGTGGAAAATCACCTCCAAAAATTTTTTGCATCTGTTTAAAAAACCCGGTATAAGTTCAAGTGTATTAATAGTCACTTTTTAAATAATTTCAATAAATTCTTAACTAATAATTATTGGTATAATTTCTTTAATATATGATTTTTCTTCATGTGGTTCAAATTGACGTGTTTTTAAAGTTTACACTTGGTCCCTATGCAACAATAGTATTTATTACTTCACATTACCTTAAAAAGCTTCTATTTTATTAATTGTAATTTTAAAAATTAATATGAGTATACTACTTATTAAGAAAAATATGCTATATTTTTGGTCCCAGAAAAAGTTCGTCCCACCGTATGTCCGTTGGACAACCACGATATTTTTAAATCCAAAATAAAGTAGTCAAAGTAAAAAAAAAAAAATGTTTTTATAGCTTATTTACATGCTGTTTAAAAACTTAGAAAAAATCCATGGCCTGCTGAGATATTTGGCAAGAACGGAAATTTGACTATATCAATTTTATTCTTTCTGACTTTATTTGAAGAAATATGAAAAAACTAATGACACTTTTTATTGGCACTTTTTAGTTACTATTTAATGGTATTTTTATATTTTATGTCCGACGTTTCGTTTTCCAGAAACCATTATCAACTTTATTTTTTATATGGCTCGAAAAAAAGTACACCCTGTATCTGATCCCATATTTATTATAAATTTAACGTTGTATTACATGCCATAATTTTAATTTAAGTTAAAAGGAAAAATGCATTTTTTTTCAATTTTTAAAGGTATTTTTAGGTAGGCCTTGCAAACAAATGCCGTGACGTTAATACCTGTTACCGAATCTGTAACATAATTTAATGTCATGATAAAATAGTAAATGTTGTTATTACCCTGTTTGTCAAGTTGTTGTTTTTGCTACTGTTGTCTTTATTATTGTTTATTGGTGAATAGCTAATATGTAATGTATTAATATGGTCGAATATGCCGGATGGCCATTATAAGAAAAGTTTGACATGCTAACGTGCTACATTTTGTGCCGCAAAAATAAATGAAGGTATTATTTCTGCATGATGAATTATGGTAAATAAATGGATCTAGTTAAACCCAAAACCTTCTTAATGTTTCGATATTTTCTTAACGCGCGTTTTTTTGGGCCTAGTGATGCGTATTGCGACGGTTGAAGATACCATGATTAGTGACCATACTTTTGTCGAGCTATATTTTTTTGAAGAGAAATTTAAATTTTCTTCACTACTCGAAAAATATCGGCGCCGTTCGAAATCTCCCGGTTTAAGTCGATGGCAAATCCTAAATTTATAGGGTGATATCTATTTTTATGCAAAAGAAATTAAGCTGTGGATTTGGCTACATTTTGTTTAATTTGTCAAGTTGATATCTCCGGCTTCTCAACAACTGCTTGTAAAACATTATTTTGGGTTTCTTCTGAAGATTCCTTTTTCAAGATAAAACTGGCTTTTTAAATTTCAAGTCAGCTTTAAAAATGGAATTACATGGCTGTTTTTTTCTGGATATGTAAAAGGATACATTGCTGCTGTATTTGCAGTATGTTTGTGGCACAAAATGTAGCACGTTAGCATTTCAAACTTTTCTTCATGGCTATAATGGCCATCCGGCATATTCGACGATAATAACACAATAGATATTAACTATTCATCATTAAATAATAATAAAGACAACAGTAACAATAAGAACACAACTCGACAAATAGAGTAATAACGATAATTATTATTTTATCATGACATTAGATTATGTTACAGACACGGTAAGAGGTATTAATGTCAAAGCATTTGTTTGCAAGGCCTACTTAAAAATACCTTTAAAAAAATATAAAATATGTAATTTTTTTGTTAAATAAAATTTAAACTATGACATGTGATACATAGATAAATTTGTAACAAAAAATGGTATCAGATATAGGGTGTACTTTTTTTCGAGCCATATAAAAAAATAAAGTTAATGATGGTTTCTTCAAAACGAAACGTCGGATATAAAACCTAAAAATACCATCATGTAGTAGCTAAAAGTGACTATGAAAAAGTGGTTTTAGTTTTTTCACATCTCTTCAAACAAAGTCAGAAAAAATTAAATCGATATAGTCAATTTTTCGCTTTTGCCAAATATCTCAGCAGGCCATGAACATTTTTTAAGTTTTTAAACGGCATGTAAATAGCCTTTAAAAAACACAACTTTTTCCTAATTTAACCTAAGCTGTATCTCCAATAGGTACTGAGATTCCCATGCTTAGGATCCTTATCTTGGACACACTGTATATATATATATATATATATATATATATATATATATATATATATATATATATATATATATATATATATATATATATATATAATTTAATTATGGTATTTAAGATTTTATCTATTCTAATTCTTACTGAAAACCATTAAAAAAGGCCATGAATAAATTATATTTTTATTAAAGTTTTAAAAATTCAAAAAAATGGTGTAAGCATAAAAAAACAAAAATTAAATATGTTTCATAGGACAGTTTAATGTCTAAAAGATTTAAAAAATGTCCATCGGCCAACCACTCTTTTGAATAATCAGTCAATTGGATCACTGAATTGTTGTCCGTAGAACAATTTGATTGTCCTTAAGATATGGTAATACGGCTTAATTATTGACAAGTTAGTTAACTTTGTTGGTAGTGACCCTGCTTTTTATACCTGATGCTTTTGGGTTTGAATTTTGTGTACATGAGACACACCTTATATAAATTTTTCTGGTTTAATTTCTAAAACTGTTTAATGTTTAAAGATATAAATATATATTTTTAAGTGCAGTGGTATACCACTTTTTTTCCTTAAAAATATTTACCTGAACCCCTTATAGAAGACATTGTTAAAAAAATCTTGTGTGGCAAAAAATGTCTTTTAATGCATGCCCCAAAAAATAAAAAATATCCGAATTAATACAAAAGGTATTATAAAGAAACACTTTTAATCACGTAGTTTACAAAATAAGACAGTAAACACATATTATGTTGATATAAAGGTTTTTTTCCTAATTTTTATTGTAGAAACACCCTTTAAAGTTTCTCGGTTGAGTTACTGGATACCAGGTATAATAAAATATTTCTCATTTTTAAATAAAATATTAATAAAAAAATACTCCACAAAAGTAAACAGTATGAAATTACACTATTTTCCAGTGCAGCTAACAAACAAAATTTATTCTGGGTAAGTATAATATTTATCAAGATTATTTCATTCCTGCTTTACGTAAAGTATATCCGTAATGTTTTAATAATGTCTCTAGTTCCTTGTTAACTTACCCGCAAAATACATAAACAGTATAAAGGCAGAACACATTAAGACAACAATATAAGACTGTCTTAAATGACTCTACGAAATCTAGATAAACCAACCCAACTTGTAAATATCTTCCTGTTTCCTGTTACACCAGGAGATAACAGTTTAGTGGTCTGTTTGCTATTCCTGCTAAACAATATACAATGCTTGAGTTTTCAATTAAATGATTAGAATATTTGCAATTATTTAGGGTGATTTTTAAGTTGGTACTTTTCTTTTATAGTCCCAAAGCTGGTAAACCCTTTGAGTAACGTTGGTCCTGTAAGACTAAAAATTTGTATAGTAGTAAGTCATAGCATGCTAAGTACGAAAATCATCACCTGGTAAGCGTTAGCCCTGCACATCATTACCCTGTATATTTTTAGCAGTTAAAAAAAAACTTGGAGCTGTAAGTTTAAATTTCTTTTAGGATTTTGTTCATTTATAGTAGGGTTTTAATAAAATGACAGGCGTTTTCAAAGAGCACAAGTACCTGCCAGGCAAAGTGAAAGGTGTGGCTGATTTAAATGGCCATATTTCTAAAACTAATAAAGTTAGATGTACTTAATGTGGTGTTTTCTTAGAGCTCTTTTAAAGATCTTTTAAACGGTGATACTGGTAATAATATACAGGGTGATTTTTTTTATGAAGTATTCTGTCTGTATATAAAATTAGCTTTAAAAAATCTTAAAAAGAGCTTTAGTATAATACCACATTGGATACATTTAACTTCATTAGTTTTGGAAATATGGCCATCCAAGGCAGTCACACCTTTTAGTTCGCCTGGCAGGTACTGCTCATCAAAAACGCCCGTCAATTTTTTTACACCTAACTATAAAAAAACTAAATCTGAGAAAGGCTTACAGCTTCAAATTTTTGTTTTTACTTTTAAACTCGAGGGGCTCACCAGCTCTCCTATTATTAAAATAGAATGCAAGAATATAAGATTTTTGTCTTAATTAAATTACGTCTCAACATGCTTTATTTCCTAAATACAAAGTGTTAAAGTTTAAAGACAAAATGCATTTTTTTATCATACCTGTGGTAAAACCCACTCCATAAATTTCACAAAATTTGGTACACTTCTTTAAATCAACACATTACATTTATTTTTGTAAAATTTTTAAAATTACACTAGGGTTTGAACAGGATTTGTATTGGGTTTTTTTTATTAAAAGAATAGTACATAACCTTTTTTTTAAATCAATAATATAATAAAAGTATTTTATTATTTGTTTTAAAGTTAATTTGGTTTCTAAATATTTTTCGTATGACGAACAGGGTGTCAAAGTTTTTATTTTTGAAATATAAAAAAATATATATTTATTAAAAGACATTTTTCTACAGAATTTATTTTTAAAAGGTTATTAAGAGTGGAGAATCAAAATATAATAATGTTTTTGTGGTAAAATGTAGAGGGAGCCACCTGTAGTCCTTAGCTTAGGTTAGTGTTATAACTTTTTTTGCCTTGGTATATTATATTTTTGTATAAAATTTTTATTTTTTTATATTTTTTTGTAAAAAATTTATAAATTTTACTTTTTTAAATTATTTAAAATTAAAATTTTCATTTCATACCACAGTTTGACATTGCATTCATTCACACTTTATTTTGGCCACAGGGCAGTGCCCAAAAGGTCTGTACAAAACGCTACCCCATATTGACTGGCCCAAATACAACTATTTAATGCCATTACCTTAGTCAAATGGTTGTTGGTTTGCAAGATAAAAGGTGTAAAATTTTTTATACAGGGTGTTTCTCGACTACGGTACGAAACTTAAAGAGGTGATTTCCCATGACTTCTTATAAAAAGTATTTATAAACATATGTGCTTTATTTTGAAGATACAGGCCGTTAAAGTTTTTAAAAATATCGATATATTTTAAATATAACCCTTTAATTGATTTAGATGAAAATTACTACACATATTTATTGTACAAAGGCTCTTGTATATTTTTACCTAGATTAACATTATTAAGTCCAGTGGTATCTTAGTGGGCACCACGGCCAATATTGTTGAAAAAGAAAGTACGTTTTTCCGATTAAGCAATAAAAAAATGCAACTATATATTTAGTTTCCTAAATTTTCTTTGATTTTTCGTATCTACCTTTGTTTACGAAAAAAGTCACTTTGATTTCTTCTAATAGGTACCCATAAAATAAAATAAAAAAAATTAACAATTATTGGACTAATTTTCATTAGAGATGTTATACAATTCACCTCCGTAACTTTAAATTATTTTTTTTAGTTGCGTTTAATAGAGACATTTTGCACCTCTTATTTTGCAATTCCGTTGTGGTTAACGTTATTCTGAGTCTGCGCAGTATCGCAAACATGATCCGTTATCATTATTAACCATAGTGGACTCCTTTAATTACGGATGAATACCGAAGAGCTTATCGTTTTCGTTATCGTTATTGTTAAACTGCGTGGTTGTCGGATTGTAGAATTTTATTATCAATTATTTAAGAAGGTTGACATTTTAATGCCGTATTAATTAAAATATCATTGATACATAGGCTCTAATTAGCGAAAATTCATAGCAATAAGAAAAATAAAATAGTGTAAAGAAATTAAAACGGACTTGCATTTTTAAGGATCAGTAATCTATTTACATGTTACAATCTGGCACACTTGCTTTTTATTCTACTACCAAACCTAACCTTACTTTTTGTGTTTTGCTTATACTGTATTGTTACATCTACTTTGAAAAACAAAATCAAGAGAATTATTTGCAAATATTTAAATATCAATATATAACTTATGGAGAATAAAAGTAAGTACTGATTTTTCATAAACTTTAAAATCGGTGAACCACAGGTAAAAATAAGGTTATATGTCGAAAGCGCAGACGCAGGATACATTTATTCGAAGAGGCTGCAAAATCTCCGTCTAAAACTGCTGCCGTAATCGTTATGTTTAATAACGATAACCATAAGGAGGCCAAAAACGTCTGTTATTTTAAGAGGTGCAAAATGTCTCTATTCTGTAGTATTCGTACTTTCAATGTTTCTTTTTCGTAAGATATAAGTCCATAGCACGACATAAAGTATATATTTTATATAATGAAGCACCCTGTATATTAAATTGCCATTTAAAAGATACTTTAAAGCGAATTACAAAAATACCATATTTTAAAGGTCTATCTTTAATGCGTTTGGAAATATGGCTATAAAAAAATTATTGACTAATTAAAATTTACACTAACTGTAGATTTAAATAAACATATTTCAAAAACTGAAAAAGATAGATTTATTAAATGTCATATATTTTTAGGGCTCTTTGAAAGAACTTTTTTCGGGATTATATACTGTGTGTTTTATTTGAAAAAATCATACTTTTCGTACCCTGCATATTTTAATGGAGAAAAAAAAGACAGACACAAATGAATAATTTAAAAACTATAGAATAAAACTAGTTAACAAATATTTTTATTTATTTTGAACGATAAAAAATTATAAGGTAAAGGGATGTAAATTTATAACTTTACACATGTTACTTTTTAAAGCACACTTTTTAAACAATTAAACATTTAGTTAAAATGTTATCTAAATCTACATTGTTGCGGTTTAATTTATCTAAAAGATACGACTTGTGCTGTTCCAACACTTAATTGAAAACACGGAAATGTATATCGTTAGGCAAGGAACGTAAACCGGCCACGAAACTGTTATCTCTAGACAGGAAGATCTTTACAAGTAATTCTAAATAATTTACCCTTTGCATGCTTGTTTAATAAAATCCTAGTTGTCTTTTAATAGGTCTATAATTACATGTATCCTAATTCATTAAAGTTTAAATGTACCTTCCAAATGCGCTTTTGTGCTGCGCATTTTTTCTCACATTTATGCAAATATAATAACATTTTTTCTATTTAACTTTTATTTAATATTAATGACTTAATGATTGTTTTTCTTTTACAACCTTATATGCCTATCTAAAATCATTTAAAATAAGTCAAATTGTTAAAAAAGTTACTATTTTTTAACAGTTTGACTTTTACTCTTTTAATTAGTATTTTGTTTCGGTGCCTACTACAATTTTTTTAATATGAAATTATGCAATGTACCAGTAAAAGCAACACTAATTAAATTAAAGGTCAGGTTACCTTTAATCTCAAATTTCTTTTAGTTCATGTCACTAAATTTAAAATTAGTTAGTTTACGAAAAAATTTATTAAAAATTATCAAGAATTAATAATAATAATAATAATAATATCGGATGACTCAAAAATTATAAATGGATTTATACAGGATGTTCACAACTTATTCGACAAACTTTAAGGGCGAATATTAAAAAATTAGAAAAAACTTTATACAAAACATGTCCTAACGTCTTAGTTTTTGAACTATGAAGTGTTAAAAAATTAAAAAAATATTGTTTGGGGACGCCTTTCTATGCACCAAGAAACATGTTTTAGTATACAAGAAAAACAATTTTAGCCATGTCGTTTATTAGGGGTGTAAGGTAAATATTTAAAAAAATAGTACGCTACTTTACTCTTCTAAAATAAGAATATTTTTAAAATTTATATTTAGTTTGACACAAATTTGATTTTATAACTTCTTTTTATCTACGGTTTTTGCGTAAATAAATAGAAATCATTTTTGGTATGGTTAAATTCCTATCTAGTTAAAAAATAAATAACAAATAGGATTTTTTTGTGGAATTTGATATTATCGATGCAAAATATTTATGCCGAAAAAGGGTCTGTTATCATATATAACAGTCAATAAATCAAATGCATTTCAAACCTACTCGTATTTTTAAAAATTATTTTTATATTAGAAAAAATTTGTGGCGTATATACATATATTTTTAATAGTTAACTTAAACATTGTTTTTCTTGTATGGCCAAAAACATCTTTTGGTAAATAGGAGGTGTCTTTCAAATTTTTAAAAAATATCTGAATTGGTATAAAAGTTATTATAAAAAACAATATTTTTTATGAGGTTTTAACACCCTGTAGTTTAAAAACTAAGGCGTTTATATGTTTATATAAAGTTTTTTATATTTTATTTTAACATTTGCCCTTAAAGTTTGTCGGATAAGTTGTAAAGCACTCTGTATAATATTTAGGTATTTTTATAAAAAAGGAAGAACACATGACTTTTAAAAATATGTGAATAGTTATGAAAACAATATTTGTCTCTTACAATAGGGAGGGCTATGATGTTTTTTGAAAAATATTCGCTTTATTGCAAATATAAAAATAAATTATTAAGTGTAAATAAATTAAACATAGTATATAGAATGTAAATTTAGGATTTTTTTACGGTCTTAGAAAAATATGGTATGCAACACACACGTAAATTCTAATAGGATTGCCCCAATTACCTAACGGTAAGTGCTGTTAAACATTTCCGTTCGAAAAAAAGGTATAATTTTATGCACTTGTTACATTAATTTCTATTTTTAAATATAAATGCAATTACGTAAACTTTCTAGATATAAAAAAACATATGCCTTTTGATACTTCTTAAATCAACAATACAAACAGGTGTGGAAACCAACTTGCCAACCATAGGAAATTCAAAGCATAGTAAATATTCTGAGGTGAGGTCCGACGCAAGACGGAAGAGGTAGGCTGGAATGCCCTAATCTTGTTCTGCTTAAATTGGCCAGCTGATTGCAGCGGAGAATTGCAAGAAAGTACATAGTAAATTGGTGGGGGGACTAAACGTTGTTATTTGCTAAAAGGACGGCGGTCTCGTTTCCATACCGGTATGCCTACTACCTATCAATAATAGCAAAAGTTTCTTTTCTTGCATTTTTTTTAATTTAATAAAATAAATAAATTAAATAATATATTATAAATAAATAATAATTAATAACAAATAATTACCGTAAAAGGACTTGATAGTAAATTCCGTTTAATTATTTACTGTCGACACAAGTTCTGCGTGCGTAAAAACACATTTACAAGTGAAAAATTGCTACTTTTTACAACCTAATTAAAAGCTTAGGATAACTGGATAATAGGTAATTTTAGCTCTTTTATTTTACTCAAGAGAGTAATTCGGTGGTACAAGATTTATATTGCGTATAATTTTGTAGAACTCGTTCCTGGTTACTAAAATACAAATAGGTAATTTTAGCTTATTTGGTTACAAACATTTATACTGTTACGGACATTAAAAATAAGTGTTAGTTTATAGAATTGTATAAAGTTAGGACCTTTTAATTTAGTTTGGTAATTTATTTAAATAATTTACCTTAATTTTTCCAAGTTCTTTCATCACTTTCGAAGGTTTCCGAAAACGCCCGAATTATCCATTAATAACTTTTATGCCATCATGTACTATGGAATTTTCACGATATTTCTCGAATATTCTAGATCATTCTTTACTCTTCCACCATACTATAAAAGGGCGACGGGAAACCTCGGATCAGTCAGTATAAATTCAACTTTTGTGTTGTAAACTTCGAGACATTGACAAGAGTAGATTTTGTAGTTGTTGTAACCATAGTTACGTTCCATTGTTAATAAAGGTATAAAAACGAAGACACGTGTTGTTATACGAGGTGATTTGGAACAATACTTTTCTTAATTTAATAGTTTACCATTTCTTTTTAAATAAATAGAAAAAGAAGCAAGGCTCAGAAAATATTCTAATTATAATTTCAACTGAATTTTGTAATTTTTGGTACCATAAACTTATTTTGTAGGTTTCTCATATTATGCAAAAAGAGGTAGATATTAATTAGGCCAGGTATCCACAAAACAACTACTAGCAAACCTGTCATTTTCTTGAGAAGTGTTACACGATTTTAAAATTTTGGGCCGATAAATGGGTAAATAGGATGCAGATTTCTAATATTTCAGATTTTATGTGGCACATCCGGTTTTATCGAAAGTGTTCTCAACTTTGCATTTTTAAACGAAATACCCTATATATTTTTCAAAAAATTATTTTACAGGCAATTCAAAGAAACACGTATCACATGTCCCTAGCTTAACCTTTAACTGGTGACGTGGGGACTGAGAGGCCAAGCGAATGAAGAGAAACGTGATTTCTCCTCTTTCCCTGCGCGTCCCACATTTGTACGCCTCAGTACCTTCGAGTTTAGTTGCGTTCACCCAGTAGAGGGAATAGTTGTCGGCCGCCGTAAAATAGGTAACTATGGTCCACGCAAAGTATTGTCGCGGCCTTTTAGACCCAAAGTAATTTTTCTCAATTTTCAAGCTACGAAGAAAAAATTTGGTTTTATCATTTTATTATGTAATTTACGTACAAAAAGTATAATTTGAGTTATAAGTTTATGTTTTGGTATGTTTGTCACAAAATGTAGAAGAAGTCCAATTTGTTAGGTTTTTGATAGCTTAAATGATGGTTAAGAGTTCCTAATAGAAAAATAAATAATTTCTTATATCTCAGTTGTTTTAATTCTAGGTAAATATATGTAGTTATCATATAATAAGAGAAAAGACAGTACCCATAACATAATTCTACCAAATATGACTATTAATGTGAAGGCCTGTATGGCCCTACGTCACCATTATTTTTGTAAAAACAACACGACAACTGTCAAAGGTTAATTAGTTTAAAAAAAATGGCTTTTGAAAATATTATGTTTACCGCCATTGTTATAAATTTTTAAGATCAAATAATAATAGAAAAGGGCTTATCCGATTTGTCACAAATATTTAATAAATATCTTATTATGTCACCGTAAAAATACAATTATCGGTTTTACCTGAACAAAAATATACTTTCGATAGTAAAGAACGTCTTTCAAATTCAAATGAAAATCACAATCTTAAGATTAAAATTTAAACTTAACACTTATTTTTTAATCTTTTTTGGTTAGGGTGTTAAATCTTTGAACCTAATAGTTTTTAACATAATAATAGTAAAACACTAGGCTGCCATAAAAATAGCGAAGAAAATATATTTTTTACCGTTTCACTATTAATAACTTAAAAATTAGATACTAGATTTAGAGATATGATATAATTAAGGAAAAATATTGAGAAATAAGTGTTTAATTTAAACTTAGGGCTTTATCTCTATTTGAAATATTAAAGTTCTTTACTGCCGGACCGGAAATTGTATTTTTACGTGGATGAAATATAAGGTTTACTGGGAGTTAACATAACATTTTAAAACGCCATTTTCTCAAAAACTGATTAAAACAGATATAACATGTGGTACATGTATTTCCTTAAAATTGCCTGTAGAATTAATTTTCGGAAAAATATATAGGGTGTTCCATTTACAATAGCAAAGTTAAGAGCACTTTCTCTTAAACCATACATGCCACCAATATTTTAAACTCGTGTAAAACTTCACGAGAAAATAACATGTGTGCTGGCAATCTCATTGGTACCGGGTATAATTTAAGTACATAATTTGTATAATCCATTGGTATGTTTATGTTTTAAAAGTGAATATTTCTAATATAAATAAATGCGCAATAGTGCTCCAATTTAAACACTCTTTTTACATCTTACCGTTATCCTATCGCTGGCCCTCGATATGTTAACAGCCTGTTAAAGTAGTAATAATTCTGTTTAAAAATCATTTTTTATTGTGCAGTGGGCGTCTATAGAAATATTCTTCCTATTCTCCTATCTGAATTATTACGTAAAGCAGAGGGAAAAATTTCTTTTCGTCCCAAAATGATAAACTTTTTATTTGGTCTTATAACTTTATTTGGCCATTAAGCCATTAAATATATTGGCGATTCCATTTTCAAAGCTTTTAGAGAATATTACATCGATGGAAAAGTTTCCTAATGGTCAGTGGAAATTATTATTAGGTTAAACTGAATAGAGTGGTCATTTTATTTTTAAAAGCTTCTTTAAAGTGAATTTTGGACAATTACTTTGTATATTGGAAATCAACGAATCATTGTTAGGTAATTTTATTAGGATTTATACAAGATGTAAATGTTTACTAATGTTATTGATATTTATTTAAATATTTTTATTTGTCCGGTTATTTTAGCATTTCAAAAACCCAGATGTAATACAGCGTGTTTGCATCAATATGAAAAAAAAAATCGTGTGGTTAAAACAAAATACCTTTGACTGTACTAAATTTAAAATTTAAAATGTAATACCCACTATACGTCAATTAGTATTGCTGGTTTTTGAGATATAAGCAGTATGCTGATATACTTATTAACGAACGATTAGGGACAAGATACAGTTAGAAGGCCAAAGAAAAAAGCGAATTTTTCAGATTTTGTTTTTTGAGAATATTTTAAAATTTGGAGATCTAAAAATTTGTACACCTATTATGGTATCTTTTACCTGTTTTACTAAGACTAAGTATTAGTAAATATATTTATTTGAAAAGAAGCTTCAGCTGATCTCCGTGAGCTCCTCTCAAGAAAGAGGTTTTGCGGTGACCACTATATCTCTGAACTGGATCCTCCGAAGTTTAAAAACATTAAAGCAAAATTAATTTTTCTGAGTTATACTAAAAGAATTTCGGACTAATTAAATTAAATTTAACATTTGTTTACACTTGAAAACGGATAGAGATAGGACTGCCCAAAACGTTGTGTGAATAGTTAAAATAAAGACAATGAAAGTCAGAAATTCTTTTAGTTGCACTCATGAAGAATCATTTTCTATCACATTCAAATAATTTTTTTGACAAATGGCGGTTTCTCAAAAACAAAATCAATTTTTGACCAACATTTCGGCTTTAAATCTATCGGTGAAAATTGTTTAATTAATTACTAAAAAATAAATTTAACAAGCTCGTGTTAAAATCTGAGACTAATCGGTTAGCCGTTTTCGAGTAATGTTGGTTACCGACGTTGAAAACACCATTTTCAAAAAGCGCGTAAAAGCACTTAAAAGCACTCTGAAACGCATTTTAAATTTGCGTGGGACTTTTTAAAATATTCACTGAAACGATATGACATTTTCTGTGTGTATTTTTAAACATATGTACATTAAGAAAAAAATTATTTTTAGAAAATTCTAACTGTATATAGTACATAACCCCTTAAAGTGAAGCAAGAAAATATTATTTGGGTTTTAATTATTTTTAAATCATTCTGTCACTGTCAGGGTGGCAAGCAATATATTAACATGTAATTTATTATCTTCCATTAAGGGATTTACTAATAGGTAAGTCAGCTATTTAGTTTATTTTAGATACATATTTGCTTACTTAAACTAAAAAACCAGCCATAATTGAGGTATTGCAGTTGCTTTAGTGCGTCTAAAATAAACTAAATTGCTGAATTACCCATTAGTAGTTTTTGCGATGAACAGTACTTAATTACGCGTTATTATATTATTTGTTACTCTGACAGTGACATTTTTTTTTTTTTAATAATTAGAACTAAAATAATATTTACTTTCTTCATTTTTAATTGTTGAGTAAATCAGCATACCGCTGATATATCAAAACCAGCAATAACTGACGTATAGTGTGTGTATACATTTTTGGTGTAGAATTAAATACAGAGTCAAAATTTTTGTAAATATATTGGGTGTTTCATTTAGGAAAAGCCTAATTGACAATAAAAATTATGCTTTAGAGACACCTTGTATATTACCTAGTCCCGTCAATAGAAGAGTGTTTCCAACATTTTTTATTTTAGGTTTATTTTAGTATCTTGTATAGGGACTGACTAATTTCGTGTAATAATGGAGTTGGGACCCTTGTATATTAACAATATTAGCGACCTATAAAAACCTTACTTAAAAATTGTATCGACTTCAAATAAAATACATTTATAAAGTTTTATTTTAAATAAGTATATTACTTATTATAAAACAGAATTAGTAAAATTTGGTGTTTAGGTTAAATAATTTAAGAACTAATTTTAAAATAACTTTAATTTTAAATACCGATTATTTTTACACGAAGGTATACGACATAAGTCTTCTAGGAAAGATTTCAAAATATTTTTATAAAAGAAGATAAAAAATCAAACCCTATTTTAAAAGAGTCTGTAGGTAATTAATACACCATCAAAAATGGGTTAAAATATAGAATTTTATGAGCAAAATTAGTTCACCAACTGGTATACTAGGTACGTAGTTACATCTTATAAAAATGGAGTTCAATAACTACTGTCTGTACAAAGGCTACCATAGACTTGTTGGACCAAAATTTAACAATCTAACTAAATTTACCTAAGTCGAAAAGTTGATCATTTGCGAGATACAGGGTGTCAAATTTTCAATTTTTTTTAGTTGTTTTTAAATATTTTATTTATCAATATTTTTTTACAAAATTTGGTAAATTATGATTTTAGTATGTAATTTTTATTTTTCCATATTTCGCATAAAAAGTATATTTGATAAATACTGGTTTCTCTAAAACGTCTGAAAAAATTTGGCACTTGAATTTTCGTACACCAAAATACAACGATTTAACCCAATTTGCCTTAGTTAAAAATTTAAGCGTTTGTGAGATACAGGGTGCCCAAGTAAAAACATACAACATGGAATATTTGACACCCTGTATCTTGCAAACCAGCAACATTTCCACTGAGATAAATTGCATTAAATCGTTGTTATTTGGTCCCCAAAAAATTGTGGTAACATTTTGTATAGACCTTTTGGACAGGTGGCCTAAAAGAAGCGTGAAGAAATGCAATAAGAAATTTTTCTACAAAATTAGGTTTAATCTGCAATATCTTAAAAACGGTTGCCCTAAGCAATATTTATTAAATGTACATATTTTGTGCAAAGAATATGGAAAGATAAAAATTTTTACTAAAATTTAAATTTACATAGGCAAAAAAAGGCATGACACTTTGAACCCAAGCAGAGGATTGCAGGTGGCTCCCTCTACATTTAAGCATATTTCGATTACTCATTTTAAGAAACATTTTAGTAGTAAGTATTGTGAAAATAAATAAATAAAACATACATAAATAACTAAAATAGATCAGAAACATTGACACCCTGTATCTTGCAAAATCAACTTTTAGACTAAGGTAAATTGCATTAGATCGTTGTATTTTCGTCCAAGAAATTTGTGGTAGCATTTGTACACACCTTTTGGAAACACCCCGTATATTTTTTATATTTAAATACTTTGGCCTAATAATTACCATAGTAAAATAGCACACATTAAAAAAATTTGTTATAGTAGGTACTAAATTTATTAGTGGTTGTTAAAAAGCAACGTACCCTTCTTAAACGTCCGTCCTGCCTCTTTTTTAGCAAATAGGGTAGAAGCATAGGTTGCTGGTGCTTATAAATATTAAAATTTTATTAAAGTTTGTTACCTTAATATATTTCACTTCGTTATTTTAGACAGTCAGATCGATAAAGAACCCTTGAATGTTGAGTAAAAATAAATAAATACTTTTTTTTTTACTGCTTTTTAAAGTACAATAAAATAAACCAAATATAGGTGTTTTTATAATTAAAAACTTTTAGTACAATTACATCCAAAAACATTATTTTACTGCTTATACAAGGTGTCCAGTAACTTAACCGACAAGGGGTAAGTCTACAATGAAAATTAAAAAAAACCTTTTAAAAATATGTCCTAATCGTCTTAGGCTTTAAACTGCAGGGTGGTAAAAATTTAAAAAAATATGTTTTTTTATTACTTTTATACCAATTCACATATTAAAAAAAATGGAAGACGTCTACTATGCATCAAAAGACAACTTTTAGAAAAAAAAATTACCAGTGTTGTTCATAAGGGGTTTAAGGTTCATAATTTTTAAGAAAAAAATGATACGTCACTCCATTTAAAAAAAAAAAATAAAAACATTCGTTTAAATTTCGGTTTAGTTTTCAATCAGTTTTATCCCTGATATAATTTTTTTTCATTTCATGTAGGATTTTTACGTAAATAAAGTTAAACCATTTCTTGGCATGATCAAATCCTTATCTAATGTAAAAATAAATATAAGAAATGATTGTTTACTGCAAAAAAATTTTAAAACTAATCTATACATTAAAATTAGTACTTAAAGTTTGTCACTTTAGTTTCTAGACTCCCTGGATCATGCAATTAAAGAATTAAAAAAAAACTTTATTTATAATACACAGTGTGTCCACGGACGGACCTAACTATACAGTAGTAACTCTGAACTTACACCAAGGTAGGACGAGAAATAATCCCATAAGTCAGGGTCTTATTTTGCATTTAAAATTCATATCAATAATTTTTATTTAGGACCAAAAGTCAGAGAAAATGGCAAATTTAACAAAAAATGTTTAAAACAATTCTTAATTTTACCAATATAAAAAATGGTCAACCAAAGTTATTGTGATGTAGAAGGCTTTATAAAATCTAACATAAATAATTTGACGGCCTAATTTTTTTCCTTTTGTAAAGTTTCCTTATGGCATACTAATTACTTTTTTAATTTTTTTTGTTAATAAAATTTGCTCTTACTTGGAGTCTAGAGATTTTATTACGCTTTAAAAAATACGGATCCACAAGATTTAAAAATCGCGTAACTCCGAGTTTGAGTCAGCGGCGTAGCGTAAGTCGAGGTATTACTTTACCTGTATTTTTTTATTTTTAATATTTCAAAATTATAAAAAAATATGCTTTATTTAAAAAGCCAAAAGCTATAAAAAAATCCTATTATAAACAAGGTGGTTTAAAATCAAAAAAATATTACTTTAAATAATATATATTTAAAACTACTTGCACAAAAATGTTATAGAAAAGTCCAATAAATGTTCTTTGTCGCTTTTGATTACTGGGAAAATTAAATGTAAACAACAAAAAATAATGTATTTACTTTTTAGAGTTAAAATTTATAGAAGAAGTAACACAAAAAGTTAGGATGAAAAAAACAGGTATAGTTAAGTCCATACGTAGACACACTGTACAGGGTGTCCCATTTTGGTTGTCCCTTATGGGAAACTTGGAAACCATAAGAGATATTAAAAATCTGATACCCCATCCTCGAGCTCTTTTTGGAGAAAACATTTATGGTAAAAACAGATCATCGCTATCGCGAAGCGTTTCAGAGATACAGGGTGATTCTCGATTTTTTCACTTTTTGAAAAGGCCCTGTAGCTTTGTTGTTATTACAGATACGAGAAAACTAATTGCACATTATAAAGACACTTTTTTCCGTAGAATCCAGTGGCGTAGCCAAAAAATTTTTGAGCTGTCATTTTTGACATATGACCCAAACATGTTATTTTTTATTAGGGACACCCTATAAATGATTAGGTAATTAAATTGCTTGTTTTTTCTGATTAAAATAATATATCATAGTAGGTGGTTTAATAATTTTTTTACGTCAAATATTGGAAAAATTATGATTTTAAAGACGCATTTTTTATTTTAAAATTTAAAAATTTCCTACCACTTTATTTATAAATATATAAGTATGAAATTTTGGTAAATAATATATATGATGTAGAAGATTATTAATACGCATAATAAAATGATACACGGTGTCTCAAAAAATTAAAATAATTTTTTTATTTTAAAATTTAAAAATTTCCTACAATTTTATTTATGAAAATAAAGGGATGAAATTTTGATATTTGATAAATGTAATGGTGAGAAATATTATTATACATAAAAAAATGATACAGTGTGTCTCAAAAAATTAAAATGATTTTTTAAATTTTTAACTTTAAAATTTACTACAATTTTATTTATAAATATATAAGGATGAAATTATGGTGGATAATATATATGATAAGGAAGAATATTACTATATATATATATAAATGATACAGTGTGTCCCAAAAATTAATAATAATTATTTTTAAGTTTAAATTTAAAAATTCATAGCGTCCTTATTTATGAATTTGAAGCAAACAAATTTTGGAACTGTATTAGTATAATAATGTTGTATAAAAAATAAAAATCAAAGTTATACAGGGTGTGCCAAAAATTTTTCGATTTTTTTTTGAACTTTAAATTTTTTCTTTGTTTTTTTTTGCTCTATTGGTAAAGTTGACATGAAGAATTCATAAAAATAAAAAAATTAAAAATTAAAAAAACTTGATAAATTTTTAAGTTTAATTAATATAACTTGTTTATTATTGTTTTTGTAAACTAATTTTTCGTTTTTTTCTACGGAAATGTCTCCTGAGCTAAGAGATGACAGATTCCTTTTAAAACAAAAATATAAAACAATTTAAAAAACAGATAGAAGCCGCAATGCGTCTTTAAAATCATAATTTTTCCAATATTTGACGTAAAAATTTATTAAACCACCTACTATGATATATTATTTTAATCAAAAAAATAGGGTGTCCCTAATAAAAAAAAACATGTTTGGGTCATATGTCAAAAATGACAGCTCAAAAAGTTTGGGAGTTATAAACAATTGAAAATCGGAATTTTTATGTTTGACCATTTACTGAGCAAAAACAGTTCAAGATGCAGCAAAATGGCTTTCACTTTCCTATCTTAACTTTTTATGGGCTTTCTAATGGTAGCAAAAGTGAAAGTTAACTGAAGGTTAAAAATGCACCTTTTTCAACCTTCAATTGACCTTCATTTTTTAGTACCATTGGCTGGCCCTTAAAAGTTAAGATAGGAAAGTGAAAGCCATTTTGCTGCATCTTGAACTGTTTTTGCTCAGTAAATGGTCAAAGATAAAAATTCCGATTTTCAATTGTTTATAACTCCCAAACTATTAACTTTAGGTATAGGAATATGAATAGCCAAGATGCTAAGAATTTTATGTAGACTCAAAATATGTAATAAAATATAGGGCGTTCCGTTTAAAAAATCAATTTTTTGTTCGCTATAATTTTTGGGGCACCCTGTACACACCAAAATATTTTAGAAATATGCAATACTTTGTGTTACATATCACTAAAAAAATCCTGTTAAAAATTTTTACCGTTTTCGTATAAATCTACTTTGCTCTATCGATGACTCACCCTGTATATATAATTCAATTTTTATGGCAACTTTAAAGGTTTCACTAACACAATATTTTGTGTTTGTAGTTTTGTTTAACGTGTACAAAAGCATAAAAGGCAAACAAACTCGTAATGTTGGTCTAAATTAAAATGTGGAAATGCTTTTTAATTAGCTTAGCAACGTGTTTACCATTTCCAAATTGTCATAAATAAAAATAAAATAAAAAACTGTGCATATAAACAGTTAGACTACCTTTAGCGTTATAGAATTACCCATATATCTAATACATTAAACATAATCCTAAAAAGCAAAGATGCTTTTATTATACAGGCTGTTATAAAAATATCTTTAATATATTGGAATGGGTGACTCCTGGGACAGTATAGAGAACACACTGAGTACTTTTTTTGTTTAATTTAAACTTTTTTAACAATTTGTAAAAATACCTTCTTTTCACCTATCTGCTACATCCCTGGTTACGTAAACACTATAAACCCAGACAGTAGACGACTTTGTTTGCGATGTTGCCAAACGTCCTATTTTATACCCAATAAACGATATAAATGCATAATAGAATAAAAAGGTAAAATGTTATTATATTCTATTTTTTTATAAATTTACTTTAAAAAATTATTAAAAGCCTTATATCAAAATAAATTGTAACAAAAAATATTTAAATAAAGGTCGATTTACCTACAATACGGAATATGTTCAAAATGCCCTCCGTTTGATTCCAAACATGCATTTATTTTCCGCTGCATACTGTTTCTCACACGCGCGAAAAATGTTTTCATTGTTTCTTATTTGCTGAGCCGCTAGTTCCACACGATTTCGCAACTGTTCTAAACTGTTAATGGATTCACTATAAACAAACTCTTTCATAGTTCCCCACAAAAATCGCATGGATTAAGGTCGGAGAGACCGAGGAGGCCATCGAATAGGTCCACTGCGTCCAATCCACCTATCTCTAAAATTTTCATTTAAATATTCCGTGACTATTCTCGCGTTATGACAAGGTGCTCCATCTTGAAGTAGCCACATTTGTCGTATAACGGCTAAAGGGACATCATCTAATAAATTGGGAAGGTCGTTCTGCAAAAAAGCCAAATAACCTTTCCCATTTAGCCTTGCTGGCAAAATATGGGGACCTATTAGTTGATTGTCTATAATACCAGCCCAAACATTAATAAAAAATTCTCTTGATGGTGCGTTTCGCGGAATGCGTGTGGATTTTCTACGCTCCAAATCTGCGTATTGTGTTGATTAAACACACAATTGCTAGTAAAACCGGCCTCATCGGTAAACAACACATTGCGAATCAATTTGGTTCATTAGCAATTTTTGCAAAAACCACCGACAGTAATTTCTACGCAAGGCGTAGTCTTTTGGTTTTACCGCTTGCACTTTTTGCACATGATAAGGATGTTGACGATCTTCATGTAATGTTCGCCACGTTATAAAGTTTGAAGCCCGACCAATTTGTGACGTTAATCGTCTAGTACTTATACTAGGATTATCACGAACAGAATTTAAAATTTCCTGCTCTGCGGCCAGTGTGTTTTCGGTACGTCCTCGGCTTCTATCTGCATTTACACCTCGAAAGCTTCCCCGGTCTCGAAGTTGTTGAACTACAGACACGAAAATTCTTTCACTAGGGGTGTTCCGAACTGGATATCGCTCTTGATATAGCAGCCTGGCTTGCCGAGCATTTTGCCTAGCTTCCCCATAATACAAAACCATGTCAGTCAACTCGATTGAAATTCGTTGCATTTTAGGTAAATTAAAACAAGATGCAAAACTTAATAAACGCACAATTTGGTAAATTCTTCGCAATATTATTTAAAACGCAAACCAGGGCAAGCGAATTTCGTCTTTATGTAACCTTGCATAAGGAAGCCTTCTTATTGGTTAGTTAAATATTGCTCTTCATGGCTTCCTTGGCAACAACAACGCGAATTTGCGATGTTCAGCTGTACAATTGTACTACATCTAGTACATTTAGTATATTTAGTTTTTTTATGTTTATGGCAGTCCATGTTAGCAGCACAAAAGCTAAGTACTAAGTACCGTGGGTGCCAGGTTTTTAGATGTTAAACCCATTTAACGACTGAATAATGTTATCCAGAGGGCACTACCATTTTATCGTAGATTTCAAAGCACACAATAGAGGACAATAATATACCGGCATAAAAAAGTTAACCAATTTTTATTATCTACTTATGAGCGGCGTAGGCGTTACATTAAATAATAACCTTAAATAACATTTAGAGCTACAACAGCTTTTAGAAGGCTAGGGTTTTTCTTGGCTGGAAAGTACTTTTATTTTCACGAGTACACTCTTTACACTTTCACCATAAACTTCCCTTCTCTTCCGTACCAATGAGATGTACAGTAATATAGCAACACAAAGTAATTGTTGCATGCATTTTGTAACCGTACATCTGAAGAAGCCCCAAAATGTCCACTTCGGCTCCTTTATCCCTAAGGTATGTTAAATATGCCGTCTACTTTTTATACCCACGGTAATAGGTTCCTAGACATTAAGCTTTTTATGAATTATCACAAGAAAAAAACAAACCCTGCATTTTGTAGTAAAAAATTTTAATTAATAAAACCCAATTAAATTGAAAGCACTTAGTTTAACCAAAAGCATTCGCTGTAAGTATCATTTGTCGCCCATAACCAGAACAACATGAGACAAAGAAAAAGGTTTAAAAAGAATTGAACTTACAAGTTTCAGTAAATTGATAAACCCAGTTACGTGCAAACTGCAAAAATGTTAGAATAAATTGCGATAAATTTCTTGCAAAAAACATCTAAACTGTAAAAACACCAGTGTTTGTGGCGCTGATCACGGATCTGAAAAAATGTTTAGTCGGAAACATTTGTTTCCGAGATATTCATCATTAAAGTTGGCATTTGAACTAACCTCATTTTCACTTTATTCCCCCTTCTTTTGACATACAATTCTTGATTTTTAAGTTAAAAGTGGTACACAATATTTGATTTTTACCTTTTAACACCTTATTCTTCTACATATTTTACACTTTTTTGAATTAAATTGCATAGCTTCGCTTTCAATCGTTTTTAATCCTAGCAGAATATGGTGGAGGCGGTGAAGCAGTGAATGCACGGTTGCAACGTTTTTAAAGGGACCCTTCTCAATTTATTTGATAAAAGATGTAAAAAACATAGAAAAACGGGGTTTTAAAGGTGAAAATCAAATATTGTGGGCCACATTAGCTTTAAATCAAGAATTGTGTGCAAAGAAAGGGGGAATAATGGTGAAAATAAGGTTAGTTTAAATGCCAACTTTGATGATGATTATCTCGGAAACCAAACATTTCCGACTAAAATTTCTTTCAGATTCGTGATCAGCGCCCCAAAAACCCAACATACCAAATTTGGTTAAAATCGGAGTTGCGGACACTTTCTGTACAATTACCGTAGTTTTTTGTACATTTGTCTCATAGGGAATAATCTATTGTACTCTTTTCTCGAGTGAACCACCTGTCGTCTGTCGGCTCTTAATTTTGATGAAAGGAAAGCGAAAAGTAACAAAAACTTTATTTAAAAACGCAGTAAAATTTGTTTTTAATGGTGTTTTGCAATAAAAATACCGTTTTATGTATTTTAATTCAATTCTTTGTGCGCATACGTGTCGCGTCGCAGTGTTTAAAAAGTTTGTAAAGTAATTAACCACCTAAAAGTGTACTTGATTTGTGGAAAAAGTAATCTTTACTTTCATTATACGCTGAAACAACCTAGTAGCGTAATAAAGGATAATTTGTGTAATCATGTAAGTTTTTCGTTTGATCGAATTGAAACAGCAAAACCCATAGATAAACTGGTAAAGAACAAAATAAATTTGGCAACTTTTCTCAAGCTCGTTGACGTAAAAACGTGTAATAACAGCTTTCAGCTGTTTTTGACACCGACAGAAGGTAAACATATGTATTTAAAGGGATTTAAAGAGCTGGTCAGTGGCGGGTTTGCTTTTTAATCGTAAAATTTGGGGCTCATTATCACTGTTATTTATGGTGGTGCGCCATTTTTAATAATTTTTATTCAATTTATTTTTACACAAGGATTTTGGGGTTTAAATATATTAAAGTATTTCCATAACACCCTGTATAAAGAAGTACCAACCTATTTTAATACGATAAAAAATAGGTTAATTTTTAAAAAAGTATTTAATTTTTTGGATTAATATGTGTATAAAAAAATCTGTTTAAAACAAACAAAAAAACTGAATACCGAGGACATAATTTACGATATACTTACAATTTTTGAATAGGTTCGGAAAAAAAACATTTTCATGTAACTAAAACCTAAAAATATAGCCTAAATAATAACACAACCAGTTTATTTCATTTTTACATACAAGTTATCATTAGCTGGATCCAGACCAATAAGGTAAGACTTGGACCACTAATCGTCGTTTTTCCTTCTCTTAATTTAATTAATTAATAATTTAATTTATTAACAAAAATACAGTCCACTTTAAATCGAAAACTTTTTGAACCAGTTAATTAAAAAATGTTAATTACATACATTTATATTTGTGCATTTTGCTTGGTGCATTTTTCAACAATAAAAAATTTAAGTCCAAAAGTGTTGTTCGGTACAATAAAATGACAATTTTGGTAAACACTGTTGTAACTCTTATTAAGGTAAAGTTATAAAAGAAAAGTGATAATTACTTAACATTGTTTTTTAATATTATATATTTAGAAAATATATTACTTTGTACAAATGTGACTTTATGTATTTTAGTATTTAAAGAAAACAATTTTTATTAAATTATTCTTTTTGTGGTTTATAGAATATCATACTTAAATATGAATATTAAAAAGACATTGAAGTTTTACTCCGCGTTTTTGCATAGCTTTTCATTTACACTAAAGTTGTCATCCTCAAAAGTTTTATTTTCTTGAAACTTTATTTTATTCTTTAAATATAACTTTGGCTTTGAGTGTGCTCTAATAAAAAGTTAGTCGTAAATAAAAGCGCTATGAAGTTAGGGTAAGTAGGTAACAAACTTTTAATGAGTTTGTTGAATATAAAGAATTCTGCGTCAGATGTAGATAAATTAAGGATAATATATATTTTAAAGTCTTTTTTTTTTCTTTTTTTATTAATTTATCATTTTTTGTTGTTATTTATTTGATGTTTGATGTCGTTTAAGTATAAATTTTATAAACATTTTACAAATAAAAGTAGAGAGTAAAGAAAGATGCATGCTAAGTTTTTAATACAAATAAAGTAATTGATGCAAAATATAGCTTAACACTTATATTTAATCATAACACCAATAGAAATTTTCATTAATTTCAGTCAAATTATCTACATACATACAGGGTGTCCAGTAACTCAACCGACAAACTTTGCGAGGCAATTTTACAACAGAAAATAAGAAAAGAACTTCATATAAACATATGCAAAACGTCTTAGTTTTTGAATAACGGGGTGTTAAAGATTAAATATATATATATATATATATATATATATATATATATGCACCCCTCTGTCATTTTGGCGTCCGATGGTATGATGTACTACCTTTGTCGAAAAGTTAACCGTTTTCACAATGCCGGGTGTTAAAGTTTTTATTTTATTTAAGTTATTTTAAAATATTCTATTTATTATTAATTTTTTTTTTTAAATTTGCTATAAGGAGTTCACTCGCTCTCGAAATTTGCTTTTATTTTTGCCGTTAAATGCAGAGGAAGCCATCTACAGTAAAGTAAACACATTTTAAATCATAAAAATCGGGAGAAATAAGAAAAAATTAAATAATTAAATTTTTTTAAAGAACTTTACATTTTAAATGTTTTAACAGGAAAAAATAAAATTAATCGGACAAGGTCAATTTATTAATAAAGTTTTATTTTCAACCCCAAAATTTTTGAAAATGACGAAAAAGTCCTTACCTCCGCGGAAACTTTTTATCTTCTTTGTTTACACTTCCCACCAAAAATCGGAACATTTTTAAAAATCGGCGAGTCATCCAAAAGCAGGACTGTCCGCCAAAATCGGGACAATTTTTTTAAGCCAAAATATAACTCAATTTGCCTTAGATAAGAAGTTAATCGTTTGCGAGATACAGGGTGTCTAATTAAAAAAAAATTAAATACAAAATTTGACACCTTGTGTCTTGCAAACTAGCAACCTTTTGCCAAGGGTAAATTGAAAATTTGGCCCAAAGAATTTGTGAAAGCATTTACCAGGTGGCGTATAAAAATTAAAAAAATATACTAAAATTATAATATACCAAAGCAACCACAAGTTATGACACATTAAACATATGTAAAATACTGCAGGTAGCTCCCTTTACATTTAACGGTAAAAACATTAGCATATTTCAATTACCTAATCTAAAAACCTTTTAATACCGAATCTTGTAAATTAATGACTTATAAATAAAATATTTAAAAACAACTAAAATAAAATAAAAACTTTGACATCCTGTATCTTTTAAACAATCAACTTTTTGATTAGGGTAAATTAAGTTAGATCGTTTTATTTTAGAATTTGTAGTAGCATGTTGTACAGACCTTTTAGAGACACCCTGTATTATGGAACGAGCACTGAATGATACTATGCGACAAGGACGCAATTTTTACAGGTTTCGACAGCACGTAGGCATATTAGCGTATCCGATCTCAGCAATCCAAGTCCTCTAATAAACAAATATAATACAGAAAAATTTGATGCAGTGCTACTTTTTGGGTAAAAAGCTTTTTGATGGCTTTTTAAAATTATTTTGGCTACAAAAAATATCGAAACCCATTCGAAGACTAATAAAACGGTTAAAGTTTATTACTTCACTTACGAACCGAACGAATATTGGTTTAAAAAAGATGTTTATTTCTAATTATTTTTAAAATTGTTTTAGTTAAGAGGGTAATAAAATTGGTATTTTGTATTTTTAAGTAGATTATAAAAGCTTACTAAGGCTATGGCAGGCATTAACTATTTATGAGGTTTTGAAATTACTGAAGTTTAATATTACGTTTACAGGAAGATTTTACAGGCACTTTAATAATAAAAACCGCTTAAAAATAAAAACCTAATGTACATATACTTTAAATATTGATATTTGTTTTTGAGCGTCGGGATATATTTTTTTATCTATAAAATAATCTTTTAAATATTGTGATTTTTAAAAACAACTACAATTTTAAATGTATTTAAAAACTTAAAAGCACCTTCAGAAAATTATTTACATAAGGCATACATTTTTTAATAACAAGATACATCTAATAAGCGATATAACCTGTTTAAAATCACCTTAATAATGTATATGTCGTAGGCAACTGGCTTCTGTCTAGGTAAATGCTTTCTGCCTAGAAAAATAATGTATTTTTATTTTCAAATGCTAATTGTCTAGGCTAAGTCTATTTGCCTAGGAAATTTTTTGACAAATGGAAATAGAAATATTTGCATCAGTGCCGTATTAACCATTGGGCTCACTAGGCTACAGCCTAGGGCGCCATGAAAAATAGGCGCCAGACAGGGGAGTAATAGGGGCTAAACTGGGAATTTTTGGTGACTTATTTCTCTGTAAATAGTGTGCTTTGGAATGAAATAGGCGCTACGGAGGAAAGGACCTTTTTTTTCTCTAAATTTTTTGGTGTAAAATTGGCGCTCCGGGAATTCTAGCCTAGGGCGCCTCAAACAGTTAATACGGTCCTGATTTGCATGACCAGACGGTTAGGCGAAACTCCCACATTGGGGATCATGGTTAGTTAACTTTTTTTTTTATTTCTTAATAAAGCGAAAATAAATAAAAAGATTTAACTAACCAGAACTAACGAACTAATCATGACCGCCCCAATGTGATAGTTTTACATGACCGTCTATAGCGCTTTAAACTAATCAAATTACACGTGCTTTTGCCTTTTACTGTAGTCACACTAAACGCCTAATATTTTACCAAATATATTACAGTCATTTGCCTATCAAGGACCACGGCAAATGCCATTTACCTAGGCAAATGACTTTTAGATAAAAAATATTTTAATGAAATCATTTGCCCAGGCAGAGGGGATTTGCTTAGACAGAAGCCATTTGCCTAAAATAATCATGTGCCTGCGACATATACATTTTTAAACAGTCGTAGAAAAAACCTAGCCTGATTAATCAGTTGTATGCAATATAAATACGGATTAAAACACTTTTTATTTCTGTGTAATTGTCTGTTCTAGTTCTCAACGACCGAAATGGTCTCAAAACGTTGCAAATTAAACCAAACCATCAAAAATAATAAATAATAAAAAAATGTTTATTTTTAAATATTTTAAAAATGTTTTTTAATTCGTTCTTTTTATACCAGAGGGATGATCAAAAAATTTAAAGTAAACCATTACTAAAAACCCTACTTGTTTCTTATTTAGAAAAAAAATTACACATAAGCCTTTTAAAAGAAAAATAATTAAAAACAGCGCTTGTCTAACGTTAGGGGCACTTTTCCAACTTTTAAATGGTTTTGTATTTTTTCATGAAAATTTAAGAACTTTAGTAAGACCACATAGGCCAAATTCTCGGCAATAAATGACAGATATAAATGATAAACTAAAAATTGGGCACCGTTTAAAACAAAATGAAAAGGAGGGTCTTATGGTACATCATTTTTGAGCTTCTGACGAGTACTTTATATATGCAGACCGCAGTGCGTTTTATGAATTCCTACTACGCTACAACACCCTACTGTGCTGAAATGCAGGAGGATTTAATGGGAGTTTTTATTTTAGAACACTAAAAATACTACCACGCGCCAGCACAAATATCGCGTAGGAATTCATAAAGTAGAACGCAGAAATCAGCCCTATAATTGCTACGCATGTTGTAACCTGGGATGTTTTAAGTACAAGCAAATTTGTTTCTTATATTTGGAATTCATACTGCATGGCAACAGGAGACACTTCGCCCTCGCCTTAAATCTTTTTACTTTACCGCTTTATTGTATTTAATTTCGAATCCTACGGTTGTTTTCTTTTAGTTTTATGTGAATTTTAAACGCGGTTTATAACCAAAAAGTAGTTTGTCAATGTTTGTTTTTAAAGAAAAAGCTCCTGAGGAGTTCTTTATAACCCCAGAATATAAAGTGAATACCTTTACCTCCTCAAAAATGGCGGTACTTTGAAAATAACCCAAATACCTGATTTAGATGGCCATATCTCCAAAACTAATAAAGTTAGATACACCTAATGTGGTATTTTCTTAAAGGTTTTTTAAATATCTTTTATTGGTGATATAATATACAGGGTGCGTCCTTTAAAAATCTATGCTTTTGTCCTACCCTGTATAGTATCACCAATATTACCGTTAAATAAATCCTTAAAAGAGCTTTAAGAAAATACTACATTAAGTGTATCTAACTTTATCAGATTCGGAAATACGGCCATCCAAATGAGGTATTCAGGTAATTTTCAAAGTACCGCCATTTTGTAGTAGGTAAAGGTAGGTATCGACTTTATGTTCTGGTGTTATAAAGTACTCGTCGGGAGCTTTAAAATGATGTGCCACAAGACCCCCTTTTTAATTAATTTTTCTTTTTGAAATGGCGCCCAGCTGTGAGTTCTAAAATATGTTGTCTTACTAAAGTCGTCAAATTTTTATGAAAAATACCAAACAATTCAAAAGTTGACTTTTTCTAAAAATGGTTATGTATTAATTATCTTACTGTATTTGAGCTGTTTGATTTACTTTGACTGATTTGCTATGCTTTTGGGCACAGACCTTTACCAGGTTAAATTTCATTCGAAATAAAATTATGCGTTTGCATGCTTTAAATTTCTGTAGCACAAAATTTACGTATGGTTTAGAGTAATAAAGGGAGGTGATTCTGTTCGTATTTGCTTTTGCGTTTCAACTCCATAAAGGCGCTGACACGCAGTAGGAATTCACAAACCGCTTATGCATTTGCATGCTTTTAAATTCCTCCCAGACTGCAGCACCAAACTTACGTAGAGTTTAAAGAAATAAATAAAGGTGATACTGTCCGTATTTCCTACTGCGTTTCCACCCCATAATGGTGCTGACACGCAGTAGGAATTCATAAATCGCGACCGCAGTACGCAATTTCATTTTTTCGCGCTGTCTCTGCTCTAGGCAACTCGCCAACGAACTGGAGCGAAGCGTAAGATTGTCCGTCATTGGGGCGTGAGGCGAGTGAACGCAAGCGGCAGCGAGTGCGACAAGTGAGGGGTCTTTTTTCTTTCTGGACAGCGACGGCCATGTTATTTTAAAAAATGGATTCCTATTAAAAGCAGTTGGTGACCCTTGTCATAGAATATAAAGTCGCGGTACATTAAGAATTACCTGAATACTTGATTTGCGAGGCCATATTTATGCAACTAATAGTAAGAAGTGCTACTTTTCTAAAGGTCCTAAAAATAACTTTTTAATGGTAATATAATATACAGCGTGCGTCGTTAATTTATTTGTGTCACTCTGTATGTTATTACAAAGATCTTTAAGAAAATACCACTTTAGGTTCATCTAATTTATAGGTTTTGGAAATATGGCCATCAAAGTGGTAAGCCACAAAACCCTTCTTTTCATACAATGTTTTTTTAATGGCGCACTTTTGTCGGTTTGTCATTTATAGCTGTCATTTCTTACCTACAGTTTGGTTTCTGCTCCCGCACTCTGTAATTCGATAGAAATAAGAAATAATACGCAGGAAAGAAATTTCCTTTCTATTTCTTGTCTTTACCCTGTATCGTTTTTTCTAAATAGTTCGTAAATCTTCGGCAGTGGAAAACTAATAGACTACTGGACCTGAAAACATTGGGTTCTTGTGGAAAAATGCACCCTTTATAGACAAAATTCACTTGTTATTTCTTAATATATATTTAGATTTTAATTAGTCCAAGTCCAATAAAGTTCCGGATTTTAATAGTTTATCTTTTGCTTAATTAAAATGTATCAAGCGTTTTTCTATTTTGTAAAAAATTATAGAGAAGAAAAAACAGCGACAATATTTGCCGTATAAAACGAGAGTTAGCAGGATAATATATAATATAATATAATATTAATAATTCCTTTGAATTAACAAAAGTTAAATTTAGATGGTGTTTTAGATAGCATGGATTTAATAAAAAAATAATTAGTAAGCTTAAACCTCGCCTAAATGTTAAAGTTTAAACAAAATACAATATATCAAAATAACATAAACGAAAATAATATCTCCACAAAACACTAAATATATTTTTTTATTATTGCGAACAAGATCCAAATCGCCTTTCTATTTCTAGGCGTGCGTGTTGTCCATTCGTAGAGTGCAGAACGAGCCGAAAGACTTTACGGAGTTCGAAGTATAGACGGGAAATAGAAAAATAGAGCAGAAATTTCTTTTTGCGAGATACGGAGTACAAGCTCTGTTGTCTTACTAAAGTCTTCAAATTTTTATTAAAAATACCAAATAATTTAAAAGTAACAAAGGGGTCCTGACTTTAAACAATCACTGTATATTGCCTCACAGTTACACTTTCCCAGTTTATGATAATATGCGGTTAGATTTAAAACAAATAACACCTTATTTGCGTGCGCTAGATTGTCTATACCTATCTAATTGAATTGTAGGTAATGTATTAGTTTACTATATTGATTGCTGCTATTTTCGACTCTGTTAACACTGCTACTATACTGTTTATACAGATATATGACTGTTTTTTTTTAATGGACAGTTTACAAAAAACAGAGCATTTATAATAATGGGCCATATGAATAAAAGAAAGCAAATGCATTTGCTTATTAGTAATAGGTATAGGTGATTTACTTCAAACGTATAAATAAAGTCGAGCATTTGCTTATAGTGCGAGTATTTACTTATAGAAAAGTCACGAAAAGTGATGCTGCTGTTCAGTCGCATCACATTTCTATAGGTAAATACTCGCACTTGTAAGCAAATGCTCGAATTTATTCATATACTACGTTTATATCGAATAGTTCAAGCTGGCTTGAAAACAAAGCGGCTTTAAAGCGATTTCCAAGTCTACGAGTTTATTTCGATGGCTCGAAAGTCGATTGAAAATTGAGGTCAAGCACATTTCAGGCCATTGTCCTACGCATGCGGCAATTTGCATCCAACTTTACAGTAGACATCAAATTAAAAACAAACTTCACTTTTTAATTTATCCCGTTTTGTGTGCTGTTGTTGGTGTAAGCATGTTTTAAAGTTTTTCACCTGTTATTCCACTCATATTTTGTATAGAAATGTCGAAATCGAGGAAGCATTCATATGAAGTTAGGCAGTTATTAAACTCGCTTGAATCGTTCATACCGTGTTTCTGATCGGCTTCAGTGAAGTCAACCCTACCTATTTTCAGGCTTGACTTGAACGATTCAAGTCACTTTCAAGCGCGTTAATATCGCTTTTTTCAAGCCACTTTTAAAAACCGCTTTAACTTAAGCTAGCTTCAACTATTCGATATAAACGTAAAGATATTTTGAAGTAAATCACATCTATACCTACTTACCTCTACTTATAAGCAAAAGCATTTGCTTATAAGTGCTTTTATTTATATGACCCAATGTATAACGCCTGTCTAAACAAAATAAAAGAACGTTTAACATGGCACCCAAATATTTAAAGGTATAAAAAATACATTTACAGTCAGCAGGTGCTACAGTCTAAGGATAAAGGAGCCTGCCAGGAGTATGAATTTAAGTCATTCAGGACGGAAATTTAGTGCGAGTTGTATACTATACTTTTTTCTACGAGTATTGATATATCAAAGTTTGTAACTTTGCTTGTTTGTAGCCGCTAATCTTCGGAACCGATCATGAAAATTATTTCACAATCAGAAAGCCACACTATTCAGGAATGGTATAGGCTATATTTTATTTTGATTAAATAAAAAGTTTAGAGAAAATACTGGCATATGTACCTATGTCAAGTTAGCGGAAATATATAATGCTCTAAACGAATTCCATAACTAAACGGTGCCGTGGTTCATTAGTAGAATGCTCGCCTGCCATGCAGCCGGTCCGGGTTTGATTCCGTTTCTTATGAAAACAGTGTTGCAGGTCAGCTAGTATAAATATGAACAATAAATTTAATTTCCCGATTTGTGACAGATTATTTGTCAGGTAGGTAGTACGCGATATAATAGCCTATTGAAATTTTTTTGTTAGATGTGATTTAGTTTATTATTAATTATTTATATATTTGATTTCACAAACCTATTATGTTTTATAAAGTTTTATACCCTTAGGTAATTTAAAAAAATATCTTGACTGAGGAGTTATTTTTATAAAACGAGGTTGTCAAAAACATATACAAATTATCGTATTTATGCACATTTATGTCGGCCGTCGGTAATGGATGGTAGTTATAAGTCATAGAACCTGTTAAAAATTACATTATTAATGTACACGGTTTTTAACAGTCATATCAAGAAAAATATATTCTCTACTGCTCTATACAGCTTGAGCGATAAAACAATAAAAAGAACAATTTTTAAAAGTGTGCCGTCATTTGGAAAATGTTCTTCCTAGGATTAAATCAAGAATGCGAGATGTCAAAAAATATCTTATTTAAAATACACCCAAATTAAACATCAAACTGGGCCACAAAAATCGACTATTTTTTTAAAATATATCAAAAATATTGTTTAGGGTAACAAAAAATATATCTTAATGGTTTAAGCCCTAGGAGGTCTATCTGCTTTAATTCACATTTTTTTATTTGTACAGACAAATAAAAAAATTAAATTAGGGGAAAGACCTCTAAATAATAATATTAGGGACTTAAATCTTAATGATATTATTATTTTGTCACCCTTAACAATATTTTCAATATACTAAAACAAAAACAGTTTTTTGGCCCAGTTTTGTCCGTCGGAAAATTGGTATTTTGGAAAACTGGTAATTTGGATAACTATGGTAAGTTACTAATATTTTTAATAAATTATTGTGTTTTGTTTAGTATTTAATATTTATTTTGTAAGCATAAAAAACAAAAATTAAACATGTTCTATCAGACAGTTTAGAGTTTAAAATTTTCAAAAATTTCCATTGGACAACCAGTCTCTTGAAAAATGGCGTCCCTTTGATAACTGAATAGTTGTCCGTAGGATAATTAGATTGTCTTGTTGATTGGGTTACTGTAAATATGATTGACAATACAGGGTTAGTAGAAAAAACCGGTACGGTGGATTATCTCAGCAACCGTCAAATATAAATATAATAAAATTTTGTGCCAAGGTAACTGAACATGAAGAATTAAAAAATTGTTTTTGCAAGGTTGCTAAGCTTATATTTTTTCTGTAGGAAAGGAAATTTTAAAAGGAATACCTTATTTTTTATTATTGTATCAACTTCATTATGACCAGATATTATCGTTTTTGGCTTTTGTCAATTTCGGAAATATGGCATTATGTTTTTTAAAAATTAACACAAAAACGGCTAGGTATGGTTAATTATCTAAAAAATCCCACCAATTTTCGATAAAAATTGGGACAGAAGTGAAACTGGACATTTTAAATTCATAAATACCATTTTTGCAACGTTTTTAAGATTTAAAAAAAATAAGGAAAGGGAATAAGAAAATTTAGTAAACATCGCAAATGCAATACCCGAGTTTAAAATGTCCAGTTACTTCCCTGTACTAATTATGACGAATTTCGGTTGGATCGATAATTGAAAGATAATTGACCATATCTGGTCGTTTCTGTATTCAAGCTTGATGCCATATCTCTTAAATTGACAGAAGTAAAAACGATAATATCAGGTTATAATAAAGTTGGTACAAGCAATTGATTACAATATTAAAAAAATAGGGTATTTTATTTAATATTTTAAAATTCCCCAACCTACAGAGAAAACTATGTTTATACGTTCCCTGCAATTTTTTTAAATTCATCATGTTCAGTTACTCCTTTGCACAAAATTACTAACCCTGTATAGTTAGCCCTGTTGGTAGTAACCCTGCATTTTGATCCTGGTGTTGTGGATTTAAATTTTGTGCACATGAGATTTAATGGGATTTTTTTGGTTTTATCGTTAAAACTGTTTAAAGTTGTCTGCTTATTGCTTGCAGACTACAGTTAAGCGAGTAATTACCTATTACTAAAAATAAATAAATATTTAAAACTCAAAGTTAATTAAAATATAAAAATTTTAAAACCTGAAAAAAAAGTTGATTTACCAATAAATTTAAATTATAATTGTTTTCTTTTTCTAAACTACAAAACACGTTGTTTTACAATATCTCTTTAAAGCTATCCTGAAATTTTTAAGAATACAAAAGTTTTCAAGCTGTAAAGTTTTATGATCTGAGAAGCTGTAGATGTACAAGAATTGTTAAAAAACATATTGAAAGTTAAACGAAAGCTTTTACCTTTAAAAGTTGCTATTTAGTATAAATCGTGTCCAAATTTCCAAGTACCTTTATTTATTTTTGATGTCGACGAAAATAGAATAGAATATTTAAACTGCAGCTGGATACAGAGTGGTCTCTAAATAATGATCCAAAATTTAATTGGACAATTGTGAAAATAAAAATTTCTAGTTAACCAGTAATGAAATTAATATTGACTGAAATACAGGGTAACAAAGTATATTTTTTTTAATTATTTCAATAATATATGATAGGCTTTAAATATTGTAATAAGGCTTGTTATCTTGGGGATCTTTTGACATGAGCCATTTATATTTGTTGTTAAAAAAGTATACAGATATTTATTATTATACAGTGCTTGCCCAAATTTAGGACCCCTCCTTTTAACTTTAGAATTTTTGTTATTTTTTAAAAAAATTTGAGGATTTTAGTGAGACAGCATAAACTAAACTTTAGATAGGAAACGACAAATACAAATATCAAACTGACAGCTGGGCGCCATTTAAAGAAGAAAGATAAAATTATTTTACTGAGGTCCTCAAATTTTCATGAAAAAATACTAAATAATTTAAAACTAAGGAGGGGGTCCTGACTCTAGACAAGCACTGTATAATAAATCATTCGTTTATTATAAGGCAGTTGTAGTTATGGCTAATACGCTGTTTTTAACGGCATTTTTGAATTGCACTAAATAATTAAATGTGAATATCTAGAAAACGGTTGCTCAGAGCGGTGATTCTCACAAAGTATATATTTTTGTGTAGAAAGTACCGTAGAGTTCAATATTTTACGCGAATAGTACATACAAGGAGTCACAAAAAGTTGCGACGTTTTAGAGAAATTCAAAGTCGTGTAGTTAAGCTTATCTAATTAACACCTAAGAATAAACATCAAATATGAATGGAGCATGCCAGAAAACTCTCAGATACCATGTTTTATTACATTATTTAAAACGTATCAGATATTATTAATTATTTGAATTTAAATAAAAGGAAGAAAAAGACTGGTTTGTGCAAGGGTGGACATTCTGTACCTCCCCCATAAAAAACGTTATATATACGTCCGTTAAATTAACAATATTTTTCAATTGTTATTTAACTTGTCATATTAAAACCGCATATTTTATTTTATTTTTTTAACCAAAGTTATATATTTTATACGTATACATTTATATAATTTATAGTGTTTATTAATTAACAAATTATATTGTGCCATGGGGGTTATTTATTTTCATAAAGATAAACCAGATTCATTAAAGTTAAAATTATAAAAATATTTTAAAAATTATATTTTAAATAATATTTATTGCATACAACAAATATATTTATACAAAATCAGCCAGTCAAATATGTAAATAGGCAATGCGTGGAAAGGAGACTTAAAGTCTGGCCACACATAACCGCCTTAAGGCCGCACCGAGCCCAAATTGACAATAATAGAAGCATTTTTGTCAAGCTAAGTCTATTTTTTTTATGTATGTATATCTCCTTGCTTAAATAAAACAGATTTTTCCACTTATCTCTGTTCCTTTTTATCCAAATTTTAAATCTAATATAGGTAAAATTGTGCTACCTTATTTGTGAAGGTTTATTTTTACCTTATAAATGTGAAAGTCCATTTTTACCGCAATTTCATTAAATACAAAACATTTTGCACCGCATCCCCTACATTTTATCAGCACGGCTGCGGACTAGTTGCAGTTATGTGTGGCCAGACCTTAATGCAAATGCCGGCAAGTAAACATTTCGGACTGGGTGACTTGTTTTGTTATTGCAATAATGGCCAATATACAATTAAAAACATCTGATACGATATACCAATTAACATGATAAATATGCATAAAAATATTTTCGTGAAAGTTTTTATAAACGAGACCACATTATTTCCTAAAATGCTTTTAAATCATGATTTTTTTACGTATTATAACGCGGTAAAGGAAAAAGCTACTACTATTTTAACATATTTTGGAACTAACCTATATTAGTAGATACGCATTTTTGACCAGCTTATTTTTGTTAAGGTTTAAATACAAATTGTTGGCAATGTAATTATACTGTATAAGCAAAAGTTAATGGTATATTCGCCAGAAATGCAATAACAAAACAAGCACTATTAGTCACACATGTTTACATACCGGTATTCGCGTAAGATGGTCTCTTTTCCACGCATTGCCTGTATGTATAATTGTCTGGCTGATTCTGTATAAAATGGGCTGATTATCAATATTTTTATTGATAATAATTTTCTTCAAGAGAACAACAAAAAGAATAATATATAATATTACTATTATATATTTTTAAAATGCGACATTATTGTACATTTTAAAATTAATTGGGCCAAACAAAAATTGATTTTTTTAATAAAAGTCTAATATTTTTTTTATATTTCTTCAAATATAAAAGTTTAATTTTGGTACGTTTAAAAATTCTTACTAAAAAAGTAAGCACGTTTTAGTCCTAAGAATTTGAAAACTTTGAGTCCTAAACTTTTATCAATTTTGTTTTTGCATGCTGTGTAACACGTATCTACGATATTTTTATCGACTGCTTATCCTAAAACTTTACTTCTTAAAACTTGTTCTTAAAATGTGTTTGATTTGAAATTTGAACAAGTAAAAGTTTTGTTAGCGCTGTGCTAAAATATTTAGGAAAAAAATAAAACTTTTATTTCTTATTTTTTTTATGCTTTTGGTATTAGCCATAATAAAATCCTATTCTTATTATTATTTAGAGTAGGCAGTATGGGTGTGCGAATCATTCGAACTTACGAATATGTCGATTGAATCGAATATCAATATTCGATTGGAAACCCGAATCGAATAATTCGTAAATTCGAATTATTCGAAAGTTCCCGAATAATTCGAAAAATTCAAATAATTTGATTTTTTTGCCAATAATTCGAATTTTTTCGAATAATTCAATTTTTTTCGAATATTCAATTTTTTTAAAATTATTACGAATTATTGTAGTAATCGCAAATTTTAGAGGATATTGAATTTAGGATTTGTTATGCGTGATATTTAAATATAAATTTGACAAATAATAACATTTTATTTGAACCAAAAAAATTATTATATCAATCCATATATTATACAGGGTGTTTAACAAAACTAATACCGGAATTTAAAAATATTTGATCATTTGCATTAAACGGCAAATCTTTCAAAAATTATAAATTAAAAACATTATTAGGGAATTTTAGTCTAAATATAGTTTTTATATATGGGGTGTTTTAAAACTTATGGAAAAAAATATTGTAAATAAAACTCCTGGTATAGATATATAGTAAGGTATATGTATATAGTAAGCAAATGAATATACACACATTATTTAAAACCTAAAATTGACTAGGTTCTTTGTGCACTATACAGGATGTAACAAGGATTTGTAAATGAAACAACGTTCTTCACAACAACAATATGTTTTCTATTAAATATTTTAAATAAAAAGAGAGTATTCTAAAATTTTTAAATTCTTATTTACAGGATGTTTAGGTCCGGCCAACAAAAGTAAGGTTAAAATGTAAGGTATACATATACATGTAAACTTTTTTGGGCTTGTTAAAAATACCCTTAATACAATGTGTTTAAAATGTTGAAAATTATTGTTTTTCGCATATTCATCATACAGGGTATTTTATAAACCTGTTACTAAACTTGAAATATAATTTATCTTTTGCATTTTGTACAGGGTCTTTCAAAAACTTTATATTAAAAATATAAAAAGGAGGATTTTATTTTATATATTTTTATATTAAAATAAAAAATTGAGCAATTGTCTTCTTCAGATAATTAATTTTTAATCAAAAAGGATATTATGGGTCAGTAGAATATTTTGATGCCCGATGTTATGAAATCTCAATTGGATAAAATAAAGAATCCATTCATATTTTGATAATTAGTGAATAGTTCGCATTATTCGTGAATTATTCAAAAATTTTAAATTATTTGAAAATTTTCGAATTATTCGAAAATTTTCGAATTATTCGAAATTTTTCGAATTATTCGATTCAAATTTCGAATCGAATATTAATATTCGATTCGATTCGATTCGATCGATATTCGCACACCCCTAGTAGGCAGTACTTTAAGATGTGATTTTTTAATGTATTACGGTCCTCACGTTACCGCGCGAAAGATGCGGTGAAATTTTTATATATAACCAAACTACAGTAATATGATACAAATATACCCCGCTTTAAATCACACCTGATCATAAATTAAACCTTTACAAAAAAAGGTTACACAGTTTAAAGATTTGACCACACATAACCACACCGAGTCCTGCACCGTAGCACGGCCGTGTCTCGGTTTTAAAATGTACCGTTTTAATCAAATGCCGTAGTCTTATTATTACCGCTTCGTGTCAGACGGGGTATGTACCCCGCACCGCATTTTAAAAAGTAAATAAACATTAATTTATTTTATTTCTGGAAATATTAATTTTAAAAAACTTATAAAACAAAAAAATAACAATGCATTTGTAAGTTTTACGCACATATTATTTACAAGATGTAACAATAAAAACAATTTTACACTTTACTTTCTTATTAAATCATTTTTTTGTATTATAGTTATAATTTTTTGTACGTAATGAACAGAAATAAAATGATGCCAGTAAAGTGAAAGCTTAGCTCGGGAAACATCAGCGCTACCCGATCCACGTATGATTTTATTATGGATGGTGGAGGGGAGAATAACCATCTGAATGTTTTAAAAAGTGTCCGTCGAAAGGAGCAACTTAAGGTGGCGCCACCGTAGCAAGAGGAGATTTTTTAACCAATGAGCATGAATTATTGGAGTAAGATACAAAATGAAAAAGGACAGATAGATACAAAATAAAAAAGGAAAGAAATACCAAAATCCCTCCACTGGCTACGGTGGCGCCACACAGTGGGCCAGAGCCACTTTAAAAGTTTGAAAAAGTCTTTTATAGATGTTTAATATTTTTAAAATATTTTTTTGGATAAATATGTCTAGTATTTACGTAACGAAGTGTTTGCAAGTTTAAATTTAATATTATGATAATGTGAGCGTGTCATATACGGATTTACACAACGAAAATAATAAAATTATGTTTTATTATAGGGACGAAAGATATGTATTTTTTTTAAGTCCGTAATTTTTTTTACTAGTGTAAAATAAAACAAAAAAAATTAATGGTATTATGAACAGCAAATTTAATAGGTAACGAACTTTACAGAGTGTACAAGAAACCCTGAATTTGGTATGAAAACGTGATTTAAAGTTGGGAGCTGGTAGGTAAAATAAAATCCAAAGAACTAGAAAAACGATTGTGTAATAATTAAATTATTAAAAAATAAATCCTTAATAATTTAACATGGATTGAGCCTATAAGAAACATTAACACTTAAATGACAAAAAAATAATACCTAAATAGCAATTATTATTAACAAGATTAGAGCCTATAAAAACTGTTTCTTAATAACCAAGTATAAATTGTAATTTTCTTGATAATGCTATTCTGAGTCGCTAGATTCGCCGCTATTGCTGGGGTTTGCTTCAAATGATTGTAACAAATTAAGAGCTTCATAAGTAAATTGCTTTTTAGAAGCATTTTTAATTTTTCTTAAACTTGTTATCTTGGGATCTGATGAAACAAGCAAGTTGTTAAAAACATCTCTGTTTGTTGCAGTTCGACTACATTTCCTGGAGTTGTGCTCCCTGTACCTGCGATATTCCTTATTGCGTGCTTCTTGAGCTTCTTCTGTGAGTTGTCCAATTGGTACAGGGCATGACTTAATTATTTCAGGTCCATGAATTAAGATTTTGTGGACGCTGGCGGGCATTCTATACCATGGGTATAGCGAAACAAGTAAACGGGCAGTATCTAATAGGTATATTTTGAAGTCGCTCAGCTTTATGTTAAATCCACTAGCAATAACTTGCATTACAACGTAAAATCTATATATAAGAACTTCATCAAGTCTTGTTATTTCTGCTATAGGTAACCGATAACTTATTTTTAATAAACAATTGAAGCACCAAATCCATCCATGCAGAGAAGAAATACCAAAATTTAAGTTAGCTTGATTTATGTCTCTTGTTAAGATTTTGTCAATATTATTCATATCGATGGGCGATGCCCCACAAACATAACACTTTTGGGATGATGTATCCGTAATGGAATTGATTAATTTGACATCAACCATTGTCATTAATAATTCATGTTTAATAAAAAAGCATTCGTCATTTGTATTTTTTTAAATACTGTGTCAGTAAGGGCCGAAATTTCTTGATCCATATTGTTTTTTTCATTTTTAGAAACTTGGATATTTTCTTTTATAAATTCCATTTTTATTGGTCTGCAATAAATAGTTGAGGCCGGGCGGGGATTCTGCCATACAATAATTTTTTGGCCTTGACTATTTTTTGTGTACAGCTGTAATGGAACTAAACAAGTTAGAAACAAATTGCTATCGGAACTGTCACCTTCAAATGCTTGCTTATACTCCTTTTGACCCGAACTCCCGTCGCAGCCCCATTTTGAGAGTAAAACCAATTTGTCATTTTTAAAATGAACTAAATCCATCTGAAGAGTAGATAATAATCTAGTGACCGTGTGATTTAGGAGTGATTGCAATGGAACGGATACACAGTCTTCTGAAACATGGATGTCATATGGATAACACAATTCTTTTGCTTCTCTGACTTTATTATAAGCGGGATATAACATAACATTGTTATCTTTCGCACTATTTCTAAGAAGCTGGTATTGATGCTTTGACAACCTGGCATCAATTAGTAAGGCTAATGCTTGATCGCTACTTAATTGGGATTGGGTTTTCGTCTTTAAAGAATTGTCAAATAATTGTTTTCCAGCAACTTTAACTGCTTCATTGGATGAAGAAGCTGTTTGAGATAGTAATTTTGCTGCTGCTGATTTTCCAGAAGCTCTTAGTTTTAACTCAGCTGCAAACACTACCTCATTTGTGTTCATTTTCCTAATGTTTTTAGTTCGTTTATACTTTCCACAGTAACTTAGAGATTCAAATTTCAATTTTGGTCTGCCCTGTACAGTAGATTCTTTTTTGCATTACATGGAATTAAAATTTGCTTTTTTAACCAACTTTCATTTTTTTTTAAGAAAACGATTTTTGATTCTATGAACGCTTAGCCATTTTTTTTCTAAAATTTAAAAAATAATCTCTAGCAAGATTTTTTATTAAACTTTGGTTTTCCTTAGAGCATTTGTTGCATAAAATAGAAGCCAATGTATGTTTCAGTTCAGCTCTTTTAATGCCAGATTCGAATAGGGTCTGGATTTGAATTGAGTGCCCCACTTCTTCTAAATAAAATACCAAAAATGATGTTTAAAACGCAAAAAGAAACTACCACTTCGCTTATGCTAAAAATATTTTGCGAATTTGCTTAAAAAACACATTTAAAATTAGTAGAAAACAAGTAACAATTTATGATAAATTCTACTATGTTATATCCAAAAATGCTTTAAAATGGGTATACATAAGGGCCAAAATAAATCGTTTTCTTAAAAAAGTGCAAATATGTGCAACTTTTTTTTCTTTTTTAACAAGACAAAGTACTCCTTTATTAATGAAAATATTTTAGAAAAATACCAAATTTTCCGTTTTTAAGATAATCCAAATTAAACATTTTTTTTTTTTTAATTATACGTTCAAATTTTACATAAAAAGCTTATTCCCTCCCAGTTTAGGTCCCAACAAAAATTATTGAATATTCTAATAATAATTTAAAATCTTGCACTTACCTGTATCTGAATCCATTGCTCTTTAAAGAATTAATTAATAACGGAAGAAAAAAATTCGCAATTAAATTCAAACTATTTGTTAAGTTTTAATTACATTTTACATTAAATTGTACGGTTTGCACATTTAGGATTTGCCACTGCATAATCATGACAACTGTGACAGTAAAACAAATGATATTTTGATAGCTCATGACCTACTTGATCGATAACCAGCATTTATTTCAATTAATTTAATAATATTTTTTTGGGACTTTTTCAAACTTTTGAAGTATCTCTGGCCCATAGTGCGCCATCTCAATTTGCTACATTCCGATGGTCACTTTTTCAACTTGTCCGCCATAAAAGATGGTTATCCTCCCCTTCACCATCCATAGATTTTATTTGCTGGGCATGTTTCAGAGCATGTACGAGACACGGTCGTGCTACGATGCTGGTGTTGTGGAACATCGTTGCGGCTATGTGTTGCCAGCCTTTTTACTTATAGTTTGGGAAAAAGGGAGCAGAGATAAAAAGAAATATCTGTTTTTGTTTAAACAAAGAGATATACATACATAAAACAATAGACTTAGCTTGACAAAAATGCTTTGTATATTTTTGAGGGCATAAAAGTGCTTTTGAATTTTTCCTAAAAAATTTGCCCCACTTTTCTCTATCACCGTAAAATCGGACTCGGTGTGGTTATGTGCGGCCTGACCTTTAATCCAAAACGTTTTTTGTAAAGTGGTAAACATGTAGCCTGCAATACGCTTAAATATATTTTTGCCAATGCATAAGCGTTCTTTTGATCTAATATTTGCTATTAGTTACACTTTACACATAATAATAAGGTAATTCATTTTTGCATAGTTTATTTTATCGAAGCAAAATTTTACAATAATTTTAAGTACTTTTAATTTAAATTTGAAGTTTTTTCATTTAAAATGCAAGTATTTTTTTTAGTTCTAATGCTTATTTACTTTTTACTATAATGTAAATAAATTTGATAGACCTAAAGGTACTTGCATACATGTACACTTTTGTTGCGCAACTTTATATAGCGAAATAAAAAAACTTTATGTTACACAAGCATGCTTGTGTAAATATAAAGTTCATTTATTATCTCGCAATGAAAGTGGCGCCACAAAAGGTACATGTGTGCTAGTACTTTAAAGGCATATTTTAAACTCTTTAAAATTGCTTGTGTTTTTTGGCTCTCACTGGTTTGCCGGTAGAAGGTTTTTAGAATATATTGTTTTTCTTTATAAATTTTTAAGCAAAACGCAAAACAAGGAGAAAAAAGGGTTAACTCATAATAATATGTTCTGTTTATTAAACTTACAGCTATTTAAACGGCTAAAAATATAAGAAATTGATAAATAGTATAACTTATCATGCATAATAAATTTAACTTTTTTGTTAATTATTTACTTAAATATCTTCCCACAATAATAATAATACTTTTAAAGTTAATATAATGTTTTGAATAACACAAAAAAACCCAAGGCAATTTGAAAGAGCGTGAAATATGTCGTAAGCTCCATTGAAACGTCACAATATAGTAAAAAGAGCTAATCATTTAAAATTTGAAAAAGAAATTAGGTGCATATTAAATGGGAACACTTTAAAAATGGTAAGTACTTAAAATTAATATTAGGAGCTCAAAGTTGGTGGAATCTCTTTCTACATGTAGATTAACATTTTATTTGGGCACCGAGAAAAAGAAAAACTTTTGCGGAAATAAATCACCTAATATACAGAATGTCTCTAAAAGACAAGGAACTAATGCTACCTTAATTCAAAACTGGATCATTTTATTTAAGTTTTTAATAAATAATTGTAGTTGTTAATAACAAGTGTAATGTCTACTATTTGGCTAGAAAGAAAGGTTTTTGGCAATAGGAATCGGCAATCACTTTTATTGTAAACTCTAGAGGGCGCCACCTGCGGTATCTACCACAAAGTGAAAACGAAATTACTTTTTTGAGCCACACTGTATGTAACTTTAAGATGAAAATTTCTAAGCGAAACACGAGAATAAGATCTGTAAGGGTGCGGAGAAATTGCTCTGTAGAGGTCTTTGAGTAATGGTGAGAAATTCTACGTATCTGCACCTCGGACTTACAATCGGGTCGTGGGCTTAATGGGATTTTGTCCTGCCTTGCCGGAGCACGGCACTCTGTATGTGCTTCCCTCCACACCAGTGCCATAATCGTGTTGTGCGTTTCGTCCTCTTGGACTCATCAGAGGTGCCCCTTCTGAATCTTTCGAAACCAACGCATGACGCAGAGGGTCATTTTGTTAGAATAGACTTCCACAAACCGAGCTGGGTGGCTGTTGGTGAGCTTAGTTAATGCCATCAGTCAGTTGTCATGACAGCAGTGATATTGTTTAACGGCAGCTTAGCTGGACTGCCGCAAGGAGAGACAACGGCAAGCTGGAGCCTTCTCGGATACGATCTGATGTTCTGATCTAATGATCTAATTGTTGTTCGGCAGATATCGCCAAAGCCCGGTCATTATTTTTACGGAGGTAAGTTTTGAAATATTGTCAATCTGCAACGGATGCTGGTGCTGTGCTGCTATGGGGAATAGCCCCCACGCGACGCTCTGCTGCTATTGGTAGACGCGACGCGCTTCTGCTGCACTGATATGTGGTAATTAACCTTAAAATTAACGTGCGACACACTTTGAGGGCTCAAGTTGACATTACCTTCCAGTATAACTGGAAGTGCCAGAGCTGTGATAATATTTTAAGCGTATGTCCCTACTAATAGTACCGGGGCCAGTAATGAAATTGACTTCATGATAATAACTTTTTTAACGTTTCTAGGGGGATTAGCTACAGTAACTGTAACCCTTACGATTTTTGGCACAATGTTTAAAAACTGCATGTTAAACATTGTGGTAAAGTTGTCCGGCAAAAAAGTGACGCGTTTGCACAGTCAGACACCCGAAATATTTGACATGGACAGGCTGCGTTAAAGCGCCGTTTCCATATTTGGCGGTATGAATATTCGTGGTAAATACGTCAAAAGAAACACCTCTAGAAAGTTTTAAAAGTGTTATTATTATAAAGTCAATTTCATTACTGGCCCCGGACTATAACTTTTCAATATTGATAAATTTTTAATATTTTTAAGTCTACTTTTTGGGCAACCTCCTGAGTTCGTTGTGGGGCACTCTGGTCTCTTTAATAATATACAATTTTATTTTTTACACAGACAGTACTGCTTAGAGCTAGTATTTTAAATAAGTTATTTCATTTATGAATAATTATAATAAATGGGTTGTAACCAATTAGCTTCAATGGATTTACAATAAATTTAAATGATTTTTTTGTTGCATTTAAAATTTATTTCGGTTATTATGTAAAACTGAATGAGTATAATTTATAAGAAATTGAATATACGGTTATAAATCTACATAATAAATATTATGAAAATAAATTAAATTTAAATTATTTTATGTATGCATAAAACAACCCATTGTTGTTTGTTATTTTTGCGTTAAAGTATGTTTTATTTGTAGTAAAAACTATCCTAATTTATTTAGTAAACAACAATTTATATCTGTTGGTTAAATTTTTTTTTCAAAAAAGCTAACTTTTTAGCATGTATTAAAGACATTACCAAAGTAAATAAAATATAGATTAGTACACAAAAAATAATATTGGTCAGTTATGTATGAGTTGATTTGCAAATAAAAAATAAAAACTTTTTTAAATAATAATTTTGGCATATCCTTAATTTTGGACTGTTTCTTTTAATATTTTAATCAAATAGAGAAGCCAATTAACCAATTCAAAATATAAGTTTTTATTAATTTTCTCAACATTTCAAAGATTTATTTCAAATTTAACATATTTAAATTAAATCTTGCATTAATTAATCAGTTACATTAAAACTGAAATTACAAAATGTAAGTGATTTAAAAAAAAAACAAAATAAATACACTACCTGTAATTATAAAAAAATCATTTTTTAGTTCCACAGCCAACTTACAAAAAAAAAAAATATCTAAGGCCAAAATAATATCTAATTTTCTTTTAAAGTATTCCCTGAATGCCATTTAAAAAAGAAACACCATTATGATATATTATTGAAAAGAGAACTTTATAGAAAATTTAAATATACAGTGTGTCCGCCTAAGTACTCCATATATGGAAAACTTTTTATTATTAATTTTACGAAAAAAGCTATTCCCTATAAAAGTTCTGCATGATCAAAACCTATATTATTATTAAAAAGTTTTTCTTTAATTTTTTATGCTCTAACGATCGTTTCTGTCACTTTTTTCCGTTTTGACATTTTTATAGCTTTCTCTAGATATCACATTTCAAAATAAGTATTTACAAATGTACAAATTTAAATTTCTATCATTATGTCATAAAAAATGTAAAAAAACTTTTTTGTGCAAATATAGTATATTACATTACAAGTGTGGAAAATGACTAATTTTACACGAGTGGGAATATTGTTACACGAGGCGTTAGCAGAGTGCGACAAACCCACGAGTGTAAGAAAGTGATTTTCACACAAATAATGTACACTATTTTTCCTACGACCACAAGTTATTTACCAAAACAAATAAAAGTTGTTTGTCTTCACAGAAAAAAATAAGAAAACAATTGAAAACTTTGCATCACTAGGGTGATATTTACTTTTCCTTACTGCGATATATTATACTGTTTAAAAATATTTTTATATCAAAAATCACCTACCTAGTAGCTTTTTATCATTTTAGAATTAAAAAAGGTCCTCATTTAAAAATATTGCATGGCTTTTTCAATGTTAATCCAGTTAACAGCCTGGTAACTCTAAATTTATTTTAAATAACAATGACAGCGATGACAGCTTCATATTATACTTTGCAACACTAGTGCTGTAAAGTACTTTGCAACACTAGTGTGATATAAGGCATTTTCTATGCATGAAAACACTGTGCTATTTACCATTTTCACATGTGGTCGTAGGAAAAATAAGTTTGCATATTTAGCAGTTATTTTTCATTTCTAAACATTTTTCCTTAATAATAGATATAGATTTCGATATTTTCAAACATATAGGTGCTTTTAAACAAAATTTACATATTTTGAAATACCTTTTATACTACTGAAAAAACGATTAATATTTAATGATTGCATTTTGGCTTTTAGACCATGCAGAACTTTTTGTATAAAATAACTTTTTTTTGTAAAATAAATTATAAAAAAGTTTCCCATATTGTATGGAGAATTTAGGCGGACACACTGGTAAAAAGAAAATAGGCACTTGTATTTAAAATAAGTAAATTATTGGTTATTTTGAGGTTTGTGATAATGTTAAAAAATGTCAATTTATGCTATAATAAAACTGTAAAATTTTTATTTGTTTTTCTTAAAAACTAAAAGAAAAATTGGGGGTAACAAAATCCTGTGTCAACCGGTATATTTTTTCGCGTTAATATGGTCAACCTAGTGTGCCTACATTATTTTTTATTATTAAACCTTAACCAGAGTCGGTGCAACATCAACACCATAAAATTAAGGCAGCTTTACCTAATTTCGCAACTTTCACTTCCTCTTATATGAACTACTGACATTAATTTAAAAGAGCTCCTTAAAACTTTAAAATTGCTCAGAACAACGTTTTCATTTAAATTATTAACGAAATTTTATAATGAAGGCCTTTCCGTCATAAGATAAAAGATTTAGACAGATGTTACCGCTCCACAGCAGCCAAACTTTAGTTTTAAATTGTTTTCCCGGAGAGACTTTAGTAAAATTTCACAAAATGTTTTATAGCGTTTATTAATGTGAAGTCTTAAACTTCAGTTTAAAAGGCCGTTTCAATGTGTTTTAATGTTTCATTGTTCGGGTTTTTTCATTTATAAGTAAATCACAAAAGTCGACCAAGTTTTACAAACTGTTTAAATTGTTAAAAAAGTTGGTTTAAGAAGAATAATATTGATGCTATTATTTTATATCTATATTGTTGTTTTATATTTTAACCGGATCAATTTAAACAAATAAAACTGTGCGGTATAAAATTGATACATAAATAGTAAATTTTAATGTAAAATTGACAGATAAAAATTTCAAAAAGCAGCTCGTCGCCATCTTGAAAAACAAAATGAATGGAAAGAGGAGTCTTGTGGCACATTATTTTAAAGCTCCTGAAAATTGCGTTATAACTATAAAATATAAAGTTACTACCTTCACCTACTACAAAATGGCGGCAGTAAAAAAATTACCCTATTATCTAATTGGGATGGCCATATTTCCAAAACTAATAAAGTTGGATGTACTCTATTTAGTATTTTCTTAAACCCTTTTTAAAAATATTTTTAATGGTAATACTAGTAATAATATACAGGGTAGGACAATAGGCATATATTTTTAATGAGGCACTCTATATATTATATCAGCATTAAAAAGAGCTTTAAGTTCATCAAACTTTATTACTTTCGAAAACATGGCCATCCAAATCAGGTATTTAGGTAATTTTCAAAGTACTGCCACTTTGTAGTAAGTGAAGATATTTACTTTATCTTCTAGGGCTATATAATATGAAAAGTTAATACATACCTCAGAAAACAGTATTTAATATAAATGATAATTTAGAGTTTAAAGTCTGCAGTGACGTCAAAAGATTATGGGCATAGGCATTTTTAGAATTATACAGACTTGGCAATATTTGTTCTAGTATAATACTTAATTTTACTTTTTTAAATAAATCTCTATTGCGAAATAAAGTTATTAAACCTTTTTTAAAAAAAAAACTTTTTGTAGGGTCTAGACTTATGCAACTAAGTGATTTTTTTCTTAAAAACCAAGCAAGATATAAAAAAAAATGAAATAAAAAAAAGATTTCATATGCTTTATATAAAAGAAAAATATTAGTACAAAAGTTGATGCGCATATGTTTGTCGAAAGTAAAGACCAACCAACTAAACTTAAGTTTTTGGGCTATTCGGCCGTCGTTGTAGATTTTGTATAGTTGACGTTTCGCTAGCGCAAGTGGTTGGCATTCTCAAAAGGTTCCTAATAGGCTACTTGCGTACTACTGTCACCGTCCAGTATTACTGGACGGTGCTACTCTGTCCCGGCAGGGATAGGCAGCTTGGGTGGGCTGGGCCTGTTCCGGTTGGTCGTTGCGCAGTTGTTGCTCCTGCCGTGGTGCTATTTTTGTGGTTTTGAGAATTGGTATCCACGTTTTATTGATATTTATTGATTCTTCTGTTTTGTTAAAGTTGTTGGTATGTTTGTGTATCTCTATAGCTTCCCTATACAGTCTGGCATGGTACGATGAGGTACGTACGTCTCAGTTTGCCCAATGTATGGCTGCAGGAGCGATGTTAAATGCTTGGCCAAGTTGTACGTCGGCGATCCGATAGCACTGACTATGGGACGTAAGGGAACGTTGGCCTTGTGAATTTTGGGAAAACCGTAGAGTCGTGGTGCCACGGCCTCGCATTTATATATCTTCTTTTTGACATCATTTTCAAGGCTGGAATTATCAATTAACATTTTAGTTCTTTTTATCAGGTTTTGCGTTGGGTCTTGAGGTAACTCCTTGTATGAATTTGGGTCTAGTAAGTCCTTAATTTTTGTTTTATAATCTGCGGTGTTCATTACTACTGTGGCATTACCCTTGTCAGCTGATAAAACAAGGATATCTTTATCTTTATTTAATTGGCGTATGGCTTTGGATTCCTTCGGTTTTAAGTTGCTCTTCGGCACTTTAGCTTTTTGTAGAATTCTTGTTTCCGTTTAGATCTCCTGAGTTTTTTCATCTGGTAGGTATCTTATTGCCCCTTTAAGATTAAATATTGTGTCTTCGGTGGGTATTTCTTTTGGTGTAATTGCAGAGTTTCCGCCTTTGGCTAGAACGGAGATTTCATCCTCCGATAAGTTTCGGTCGCTTAAATTGATAACTGTCCTGGCGATATCTAATTTAGGTTTGGAATTGGAATTTTTGATATTTTTTAAACTTCTTTTGGCGTTTTATGCATCTTTCCAATTTGTTTTCCATGCTTCTGTATGAAATGGAATCTATTTTATCCCAGTCAGTTCGGTGAAGAGTGTTACTTAATTGGTAAAAAGGGAAATTAGTTTGTTGTCTATTTTCGCCAGTTCCCTTCTGGTGTTCTAAATTCTTTTCCTGAGAAGTGCTTTTTCTGTCCTGCTATAAATTCTGCGAGCTTAAACAGATTGTATGACTTCCTTTGTTTTAAAAACCGTAAATAATATCCTCAGCTCTACATCGAGAAATAAAAGCCAAAGAGGATTTTTTCCAGACTCTTCCAATTGTCGGTGTAATTTAGATACTTCCTCCCCATAGAGGCGAAGAATATACCGCGCCGGGACACAGTAGTACGCAAGTAGTCTACTAGGAACCTTCTGAGGATGCCAACAAATCGCGCTGGCAAAACGTCAAGGATACAAAATCTACAACGACTGCCGAATAGCCCAAAAACTTAAGTTTAGCAGAAGATGGCTGCGAGAGCCTTACTCAGAATAGACTAAATAAATTTAATTGGGATAATGCTAAATAAGCCTTGTAAATAATACCTTTTAATAACAATAAAATTGGTAAATATTAAGATATGTATCAAAAACCATTTTTTTTTCTAAATAAGAATAAGAATCTTTTTACTTAAAATTACTCAAATAAATCATCTTTTAAATGTATTGCAAATCCAACCTACATATGTATGTTATATGCTAAGCAAGGTCAGTGACTACTATGCCAACATGATATTAAAACGTTTATTTTTTTTGTAATAGTGGAAGAATTTGTAAATAAGTATTAAAAAAAACGTTGATAACGAAATAACAAAATACAAAAAATATATACTTTAATTCCATATAATATTACCCGTCTTCATTTTTCTATTTGTTTTTAATATTTTTAAATTTTAAAAAGTTTTTATGTTTTTAAAGTCGGTTTGATTTTTTTAAATTTGTTATTTTACTCTCATTAGTGTTTTATTATTAACATAACGTGACCATCCACTAATAAAACAGTAAAAGTACCTTTTCTCTAACGTAAACTTTACGCACAAAACGCCAATGCCACCCCTAATAGGTATAAGTTGGGTATAAATAAACAGAAATACCTGGCCACAAAAATAAAACACATGCAATTACAAAAAAAAAAGAACTATTAGCTAAATGACGACGACGTCGACATAACAAATAAAAATATTTTGACAATGCATTTACCTTGATTGTTCAAACATTGAGCATATATCTACTAGAGGCAACTTTGACTAAAAAATAAGTCTGGTACCTTTGTCTTTCGCAATCCTGACTGGTTTCTTATGGGAACACCGTGAAAGTGCACTCTTTTGAATAAAAAAGGATTTTAAAAATCGGTATACAATTGACGAAGTAATCGCTGTAAAACAATAACCTCCTCCTTTTTTGAAGTAGGTTAAAAATAAATTAGGTCTCTGAATTTTTTTAAAACATTTTGTTCATAATAATAAATAATCCTATATTTATTTTAACTAGACACTGATATTTTAAAGAATTTTTTACAGAGAATTTTCATTTCTTTCAGCTTTGTGCGCTTGGCAAGCACAAAATAACCAACTTAAGGTTAAATTGTGCGTTTTAGATATGAAAATAATGAGGGTTTTCTTTCTACCTAAAGCTTTTTCTCATTTGGTAAAAAACAAAGCGTTTTAAAAATTTTATCAATGCTTTATTTTAGATTATAAAGAGACTTGAAAGATGCCTCTTACAAACAACGTTTTTATAAAAATATCTCTTGCTGGATTTTTTAAATAATAAACTTTGACACATAAACAGTTTTTTAGTTTTGTTAAAATGTACTTTTTCAAATTTTATCTTAATTGTTTGGCACAAACACGAAAAGCTGTAGAGAATAAATTAGCAAAAACATACATTAGTTTAATAAAAACAATTTTAATTGCTTTGTTTTCGTAATTATAAAAAAAAAAACTTTTTGGTAATTAGCTAAGAGAATTAAAGTTATCGTAAATAATATTACCCAAGCAAGTTTAATTAAAAATAAATATTTATTTTAAGTTGTAATTAAAAGCGGTATAAAGATAAGAATAATTAAAATGGTACATACTATAATATTTAGGCAGTAGTTTCCATAATTAAAAAGACCACTTTAACGAACATTATAATATTATAATTAAAATTATCTTAGTAAGTCACCCTACGGGTACATAAAAGTATCTTTTTATTAAGGTTGTTTTAAGATTTTTTTAAATTTTATTATTAAGAATAAACACGTTAAAAAAAATAAACCAACTTTAAAAAATAAATAAAACTTACAAAAAATTATAATTATTAAAAATATTAAGTCGGGTAATAATATATGGTATTATAGTATAAAAAGCTTTTATTTATTTGTTGTTTAGCACATAAGTTATTGCCCGACCTAATTTTTTTCTTTTTTTTTATTTATTTTTTGAAGTTTTTAGTGAGTTTTATTAATTTTTCTAACTCTAAAACTTAAAATAAAAATCTTTATTTTAAGTGGGTATTTTCCGCCTTTTAGTTTATTTTTTGCATTTTAATTTCTTAGTATTACCATTAAATCGGTAATCATACACTTAAAAACAGTATAAGTACCCCTTTTAAAGACTACATTAAAAAGCACAATGACGTGTAATTTGATTGGTTTAAAACGTTACAGACGCACGGAGGAGTATTTTGAACAAGCAGCCGGCCAAAAATCCATTTTTAAAAAATAATCTGGCATGTTTAAAAAACTTATCAATAATACTTTAGGAATGCTAAAATATATTTATGACAAAAAATTGTTGATAAAAAATTTCTCCGAGCAGGCATTCCGCCCGAAACTTAGGTATATCAGTATTGGTTTTACCTGCAAGTAATACAAAGAAAATTTTGGCATTATTTGAATTTAATTTTTTTATTAGTGAATGTGTGTTAATTTTTTTAACAAATGGACGATTCCGGGCAAGGTAAGTACATTATTAGAGTAAAATATGGTTCTTTAATTCCAATGATTTACATAGTAATTTTTAATTTTTTAAAAATATGTCAAAAAGACCACTTTTTTAAAAAGTTTCAATTTTAAATAACCTAAAAGTAGATTTCCAAGCATTTCCAAGCTTAGATTTTTATGCATTAATTAGCCCACCAATATAGCTTTAAGGCCCAAATATAATTGGCTTCGCCTTTTTGCGCCTCCGGGATTTTTAAATTTTTCTGTACACCCCTACCAGCAAAAAAATGCTGTTGCGTGTATAAGAATTTCGATTCTTAATATTTATTTAATATTAAAAGGGGACATATTTCTGAATCGTGAACCGTTTTTGAATCACTAAATTGGGTAAAAGCGAGCACATATTAATAAAATAAGTGAGATCAAAATAGAGAAAAAATAGAGGCTCTAATTTAAAACACGATCAAAAGTTATATTTGGAATAACTAAAATCAATTTTGATATTATATTTATTTTTAAAAAAGGTAAAAAGTTATAAATAAGTTTTATTTAATATTTATTTACCCCCTAGGTGGCGCGGTAAGGAGTAATTTTTTTATTTTTTAAATTTTAAATCGATAAAATATAATATGGTAAGAGCTAGAAATTAATTTAATTCATACAAGTTTACTTTATTTATTTTTTAATTTCAGAAGAGAATTTGTCGGAATATAAGGAAATTTCCCGTATTACAATATACAATATTATGCAAGAACATAATGCAAAAACAATTAATGAGAGGCTAGAATATGCCGAAACCTTTCTTTTTGAACGTGAGAACTACACTGAGTCAGATCAAATTAAAGAGTTTAAACATAAAATGTCGCAATTTAAAATACAGTTTAAACAAAAATGGGAAAATTCGTCCAGAAAATCTCACAGATTTGAGAAAATACATGCATTATGGCTTCAAGGATCCTTTGAAATACCAAACACTTGCTGTTTTTCATCGGGGCGACCTACAGTTTCATTTGCTGATTGTAGTGATCGCTCAAAAAGTAGGAAGACTGAAGAAATTCGAAAAAATGTAGAAGTTGAAGAACTTCTTTTTGCAGCAGAATCAAAGTTAAGGACGACAGGACAAAGAAAGACAGCAAAACTTGTAAAAGAAATCACTAATGGCTCTTCCGATAAATCAGTTTGTAACTGCTCAATTAATAAATTGCCTCATTTGGAAGCTCTATCTATGTTTGTAGAAGCAGGTATTTTTTTTTAAATAAGGTCCCTAGCTTACTTTTTATCAAAAATCTTGGCATATGTGTGCTTAAGATTTTTAATCCTCAGGATTTTATTTTTTTTTTTTTTTTTGAAACCTGATATATACGAAGATTTACCAATTGTATTACTTTTAGGACTCACCAAGAAACAGTATGAAGTTGTACGCTTAACAAATAAAAAGTTTTACCCCTGCTACAGTGTTCTACAAAAGTACAAAAAATATGTTACCCTCCATCTGAATCCATCACAGTAACAGAAAGTTTAGCCGAGATTCAACTGCAGAGTTTACTAGACCATACAGCTTCCCGGCTAATAGAATATTTAAAAGATGTAATTCAAACCCTAACACAACAAGAACGGGAATCAGTATTGATGTTGGTGAAATAGGGATGTGACGGGTCTCAGCAAACGGAATTTAAGCAAAAATTTTTAGATGAGACAAATTCTGACGCCAATATTTTTCAGAGTTCTATGGTACCCCTACAACTTATATGCACCCATAACAAAAAAGTTATTTGGCAAAATTTGACTCCATCTTCTCCCCGTTTTTGTAGACCTATACGCATAAGATTTGTTAAGGAGTCCAAAGATGTCACAAAGGAAGAAATAAATTACATAGAAGATCAAATCAAAGCCCTGATATCTTCTGAAATCCATGAACATAATGTAAAAATATCATACTCTATGATGTTTACAATGGTAGATGGTAAGGTGTGTCTTGCCGCTACTGATACAAATTCAACATTGAAATGTTATATCTGTGGAGCAACCTCAAGACAATTTAATGACCTAAACTTAAACTTTACAGATAATGAAAATAATTACAGGTTTGGAATTTCTGTACTCCACGCCAGAATTAGATTTTTTGAAAGTGTTCTTCATCTCGGTTATAAATTGCCTGTTAAGAAATGGCAACAAAAGCTTTCTGAGGACGAAAAAATATAATTAAAACAAGAAAAAACAAATACAGGAACAATTTAAGTCTAGAATGGGCATTCTTGTGGATGTCCCAAAAAGTGGTTTTGGTACCACAAATGATGGGAACACCAGCCGAAGATTTTTTAGCAAACCGGAAATAGCTGCCGACATTACAGGTATTGATTTAGGTCTCATAAAAAGATTAGGTGTTATTTTGGAAGCTATTTCAAGTGGTTTTGAAATAGATATTGAAAAATTTACAGCCTATACTCAAGACACAGCCAAGTTGTATGTGTCACTATATGCCTGGCATCCTATGACCCCTACTCTACATAAAATTTTAATGCATGGGTCATCCATAATTAAGCATGCCTTATTACCAATCGGACAATTGTCAGAGGAGGCAGCAGAAGCCCAAAATAAACATTTTCGTTCTTATAGACTTAACTATGCTAGAAAATTTACCAGAACTCAGTGCAATCAAGACATTTTAAATCGATTACTTCTCACATCAGACCCTTTGTTATCTAGTATTAGGCAAAAACCTGTTAAGCATCTAAAAAGATTTTCTAAAGAAGCTTTGAACCTGCTTACAATTAGTTCTCCACATAATATGACCAAAGATTTTGAAGGCATAAATATTGGCTCTGAAAGTGAATTGGAATCAGAACACTCTTCAGACTCTGAATTTTATTAGAAAATTAGAATATAATGACTGACTCTTTCATTATCTTAACAGAATGTTCTTTTAGTTACTTTATGTGATATTTTACAAATATTTATATGTTTTTTGAAGTTAATTTAATTTAGTACGTAACTAGATATTAGGATTTACCAGAATATTTTTTTATAATTTTTATTTTGTGTGATATTTTACAAATATTAGAATACATATTTTTTAATTTAATTTAGTACCTAAGTAGGTATTGTGAATTACCTACCAGAATTTTTTTATTAATCTAATAACTATTTGTAATATTTTACAAATAGGTATTTAAGTATTTTTGAGTTTAAATTTTCTTTCTAATTTTTAGTCTACTTTTATAAGAATTTTTTGCTATTAATTTTGAAAATTAAGGTTTAATTAAAAAAATACTATCAAAACCAACACAAATGGTTTTTCTCATTATTCTCACCTCACATATTATCATAGAGTAAAATCCATCTACGATATTATAAAGCAAAATAATACAATTCAAAAATAAATTTGAGTTCAAACACCATAACATCATGTTATCCTAAATTACACTTATGGATAGGTTTGCCACTGGTTTATAATTTTTTTTAATTAAAAAAACAATTTGGATTTTCTATGAAAAAATTATGTCGGATAAGGAATGTGGATTTAGATAAAATTTTATCACTAATAAAGCCCCCTTCCCATACAAATATTTTGGGTACTTTACTGCTTTTTTGAAAAATGTTATTGTTCTTCAAAAATTATTAATATATAATGAAAATCAGATGGTCAGAACTCATCACAATTGCGTAAATAATGTTGGCCGGCTACAAAGTTAAAATACTCCTATGTGAGACGGTAATGCAAAACTATCACATTGGAGGGTCATGGTAAGTTCTGGGTTTTTAAATCTTTTTTGTTTTAATTTCCTAATAAAACAAATTTAAAAAAAAATAGGTAACCTAGAACTAATCATGACCCCTCTGATGTCAATCAATCAAATTACATGTCCTTGGGATTTTGACAGTAGTCTCTCTTTTAGTTCGGTGAAAAAAGTAAATTTTGTTAAAGGATGTAATAGCAATTTGTAAACTGCCATCTAATTATTATAATATTTGTTTAACGTTACACCAATAGATGGTGCTAGTACAGCTTTGACGCACGAACAACGTATGGAAGAGAGAAACCATAGATCTAGTACCTTTCTTCCTTGCGATCCTGACATAACCCAAACCAATCTCTCAACCCGACTTGGAAAGCAAACGCAGGGCGATGCAGATATCTCTTTCACAGGATCTCAATTTGATATTGGATTGGGGCGCCAGGAATCTCGTTCAATTTAATGCATCCAAAACACAGTCATGTTCCTTGTCGCGAAAAAATCATAAAACACTCACTTTGCTTATGAGTGGCCAGGTTTTGCAGAGCGGGGACACATTTAACCTTGTGGGCATCACATTTAAGAATAACCTTAACTGGCATAAACACATTGTATCTATAGCCACCGCGGCTTCAAAAAAGCTTGGATTTCTTTTCCGAGCCAAAAGTATTTTTCTCCTTCCAATTTACACACTTTGTATGTGTCCCAAATTCGACCCTCTCTGGAATATTGTTCTCATGTCTGGGTAATGGCATCCCCTACAACCCTCAGCATTCTTGATGCCATTCAAAGAAGGGCTGTTCGTCTTATTAATGATCCCTTACTTACTCAAAGACTTCCTTCTCTTGCCCATCGTCGAGCTGTGGGAGATCTATCGCTCTTCTATAGATACTTTTACGGCTTTTGCTCCGACGAATTGTCCAGTATAATCCCTCCTCTTGCAGTTCCCAATAGAGAAACTCGTGGTGCCGCCCGTATGCATCCCTATACAATTCAATTGGACACACTCCGAACTTCCCATTTCGTTCGTTCTTTTATCCCTAGAGTTTCTAGACTATGGAACCTGCTGCCAGCGGAGGTCTTTCCTTCCCCCAAATCTTCAAGTTTTTAAGTCCCGTGTTAACAAACTTCCTCTTACCCTGCTTAAGACACCCACGGTACGTTAGTATTTACGCTTTCAGCCTTAGTGGATTGTCCAAAGATAAAAAAATCCTGACTTATGTTAGATTTACATCTGACATTTATTGCATGATATTTATGTCAGACAGAAATTCGGGCTAATATAAACAATAAAAGATTTTAATCGGACAAAATTTTTGACCGTTTACATTATCCAGAATATCTGTTTGACATAAATTATCATGCAACAAAATGTCAAATGTAAACCTACCATTTGTTTTTTTTTATGGGACCACCGCGGATGTGCACTCTATCAAATTAAAAAATAAAATAAAATAAAATTGCTAACACAATTTACGAAGGAATCACGTAACATACACACAAAAAAACATACGGGACAAATTGATAGCCTCCTTCTTTAGAAGTCGATTAAAAAATAATATTTTCCCAAGGGTCAATTAACTTCTATGTGTCTAAGCTCGAAATCACTCTGTCCCTGGTAAAAAAAAACAGAAATATATGTAAATTTAAGTGTTTTATATCAATTTTTTATTAATTTTAATTAAAACAAACCCACAACTAATAATCATTGTAATTATTTCTGCAATTTATTGCTTTTTAATTATTTCTTCAAGTGATTTAAAGTGACGTGTTTTATAAGGTTACTCTTGGTCCTCATTCGACAATAGTATTAATAACTTCATACTGCTTTAAAACGTTTCTATTTAAATAACTGTAATTAAAAAAATTAATATATAGGTATACCTCTCATAAGGAAAAATATGCTGTTTTTTTTCGGTATGGCATTTTTGCATATATACTTGGTGCTAGAAAAGATCCGTCGCACCGCATATCCGTCGGACAACCACGATATTTTTTGAAAATCAAAATATAAATGGCGTAGAATGTACACTGCCGGTAAGTTCGTATTTTAACTGCGGCCTCGGTCGACCAAGTTTCCCCAAAAGAGTGGTTAGCTTCAATGTGTGTCCGTCGGACAAAACACACGTAATAATTAATAATTTTCATTAAATTATGGTGTTTTAAGATCGTAATAGATCTAAACCTTAATGTGAGCGTAAAAAAGCTAAAAATTAAATATGCTCCAACAGATACTTTAAAGTTTGAAAAATTTAAGAAATGTTCGAAAACCAGTCACGTCAATAACTGTGTTAAGTAATTATTATTTTCTACTAAGTTATAGTGTTTTGGATGATATTTAATCTAAATTTTACTGTAGGTAAGCGTAAAAAAACAGTTAACTATGTTCTAATGGACAGTTTAAAGTTTAAAAAGTGTCCGTCAGACGTTTTGAACAATCTAGTCATTTGGATAACTGAATTGTTGTCTGCAGGACAATTTCGTTGTCCTTGATAATAGGGCTAAATTATTGACAAGCTAGTTAGTTCTGTTGGTAATGACCATGTTTTTGTATCCTGGTTGTTTTGGGCTCGAATTAACTATACAGGGTCTCGTTGACCTTCCAGGGTTCAGCAAAAACTAAAAGAGATAATAGAGATCTGATTGCGCAATTTTGATTTCGAATTTTAAAACAAATTTAATAGTGAAAGTAAATCATGGCTAACTCGATTTCTTATGGAGGTACAGAGCGTTTTTGAATTTTGTCAATTTGGCCAGGCCCTTTTAACTCGCTTGATATTAAATATAAAAAAAATTGAAATAGAAAAGTTTTAGGGATTTCTATAAAGAATTCAGTGGCGTACCTATATTCTTCAATTAACTTTTATTTTAAAGTTATAACACAAAGTTGTTTTTTATATAAAGGAACACCCTGTAGTTTTTATAAGCAATAAAAAAGTTGCTTTAAAAGTCGTTTATAATAACCACATTTATTATATTTAATTTGTTACAGTTTCGAAAATATAGGTATCCAATTTTTAGTGCGTTTTATACTATTTTGTAGGTATATATGGTCATATTTACAAAACTTTAAGAGATAAAAAATATATCTAATGTAGTATTTTGTTAAACCTCTTTAAAATATCTTTGCAACACAAACAAACAACTTTAAGTTATAACTTTAAAATAAAAGCAACGATATATTTTATTTAAATTAAATAAAATAGATCGTTGATAAAAGAATCAATAAAAAAGCATAGGTACGCCACAAAATTCTACGTAAAAATCCCCAAAACTTTTTTTTGCCACAATTTTTCACTATTAATCAAGCGGGTTATAAGTGCCTCGCCAAATTGACAAAATTTGAAAAACTCTGTTTCTTTAAAACAAATCAAATTAGTCATAAATAACTTTCACAAATAAAAATTGAAATCGAGATTACGCAGTCAGATTTGTTCTATCCCTTTTAATTTTTGCTATATCCTGCAGGGTCAACAAAAAGGCGCCACCCTGTACATGGTATCCCAATTTCGTTGCAATTGCAGGATATCTTGGTTATTGTTAGAGATAGAGACTTGCAATTTTCGCGAACTGTTGCTTCTTAATGATAAAACGAAAGATGACACTAAAATATTTTTATGACCCTCTTCGTTTCTGACATACAGGGCAATATTTTTTTCCTTTTCGGACCCCCTATATTTCAGTGGTCTTGTAAGTTACGACAAAAAAAACTGATTTTATTACGTAAAATCCAGTGGTGTAGTTATTTATTTTTTAATTTTATATATTTCGAGATATGAACAAAAAATATGATTTTTTAACGGACCGTGTATAATTTTTATTTATTAAATTAAAGCAGTGCTTTTTAAAAATTAATAATACTTAATAGTTGTTTCGCGGAAATCCGATTTTTTAAGGAAAATGCAGTTGCGTACCATTGTTTTTTAAAAAAATATTTGTAGTAAGAAGAGACGACACTAATAAAAAAAAATTTTTTTTGTTCGTAAAAAAGAAATTAACCCTCTGTAGTTTCAAAATTAGAGCGTTCAGGATGTTAGCTTTGATAGTATTAGGATATGTAGTTTTTTCCTTTTTTATGTTACCTTAAAGTTAATTCAAAAAGTTGGTGAAGACGCTGTATAAAAAAACCTATCCTATATGTTTAAAAATCACAAAAAATTATTTTCCCCATCTTAGAGGTTTCTGATTTTAAAAAATATGGAAAAATAGACATAATAAAAAAAATGATCAAATCGGAGCTGTTATTAAGGACTTTCGCCAATTGCATGTTTTACAGCTTCATTTACTCGACTATTATAACTAAATGATATTTTAAGATTTTTAATGGCAAGATTTTTTTACTTAATTTAATTTTTACAGGTTTTTATTTTTAAAAGTTAGGGGAAAATTTTAGTTAATAAAAATACCGTTTGGCAAATGTAAATGTCAAGAATTGAGTTGTTTAATTTTACTTTAATATAATTTTTAATTTAAATATTTATGTATATATTGCGATTCTGTATTAAATTAAATAAAGAAAAAATTTTACAGAATATTTATTTTTCATCTAAAGAAACACTGTAATATCCAATACGTAAAATAAAACATTTATTGTTTTTTTGTCAATAGAACCTCTGGATAATTTTTGATTTAATTTAAAAACTCGTCATATTAGAGAGTGAGGAAAATACTACTTCACTGTATTCAGTTTTTAGTAAATACCCAAATAAAAAACATATTTAATTCGTACATAACATGTCTGCCTTTTATTTAACTTTAATAAAATAAACTTTTCTTGTTAATTAGCTTAAAGCTGAACTTACACACTCGAGTGTGGAGTAAGCATACTCAATAGTCACGGACAGCATATAACTTTTGTTTTAAGCTGACGCCATGCTACTCTTAAACACACTTGAAACGTGTTTCGAGCTTTAATTAAATTTTAAATAAGTGTATCTTGTACATACATGAAAAATTTTCGGCAGCATTTTATAAAAATATTTTTATTTAAATGGTATAACGGCATATTTAAATTAAAATATTTTTTGTTATTATTTTAATTTTAGGGGGTGTCCACGAAATTAATATTAAGCATGTTATTTTTTTAAGGTTTATAACATGATATTGAATTTTTGGTGGATTTTTAAAATAATTTAGTTTACTAAGGACTATTTTAAAGGTCAATAAATAAAAAAATTGTAATAAGATTGTATAAAGGTAAATATTATTACATTTTCATGGCCTATTTGCTGGCCAATATTATCACTAAATTACAGAAGCGGCAAAAAATAAAGAGTGTCTGTGTGTGTTGTTTTTGAAAGGGAATTTTTTAACAATTTCAATACTGAAAACACAATACACAAAATTTACAAAAAAAAAAGAAAAAAAAGTGTTACCTTTAAAAAAACATAAAAAGCATATCTTTTAATTTGCATATAAAGTAGCCATTAAAAAAAAGTTTTTTTTTAAATAAAGAAAAAATCCAAAAATAAAAAAACTTATGAAGGAAAAAAGAAAATGCAAGCAGTTAAGAAACACGCTGTAGCGAGTAAATGATACAATATAGCGAATTGCAATTTTCACTAGTAAGTTTGTAAGTTACTTTAAAGTGTCTACAAACAAAAAATATTAAAAAAAATTTCAACCCCGGGGAAGGGTGGAAAAAACTAAATAAAGTGTTTTCTTGCAATTACTTTAAAACGGTTGGAGCTACAAAAAAATTCCTTACAAAAGTTGTAACACTAAAAATAATAAATTAAAATGGTCTCTACCATTTTTTCCCCAGATGACATTAGGGTTGCTAAAACTTAAGGGATGATAATTTCAATTTAACAAAAATATATAACTGTTTAACAAATTCATAAATTTGCATTTATTTTTGACATAATTACCCTTAGAGAGTCTACAAACGAAGTGTAGAAGAGATTTTGTTTCAACCCCCGGAGAGAGGTTAAAAAAAATAAGTGTGTTTTTTAGAATTATTTTAAAATGGTGGGAGTTAGAGAAAAAAGTTTTTAACAAAAGCTGTACAGCTAAAAATTCTACATCAAAATGGTCCCTATCATTTTTTCTCCAGATGACATTAGGGTGGCTTAAACTTAAGGGATGATAATTTTAATTAAAAAATTATAACTATTTAAAAACTTCATGTATTTGCATTTTTTTTGACATAATTAACTTTAGAGTGTCCGAAAACGAAGCGAAGAAGATATTTTGTTTCAACTTCTCTGGAAAGGGGTTGAAAAAGGGTAATAATTGTGTTTTATTGGAATTATTTTAAAACGGTTGGAGATAGAAAAAAAGTTCTTGACGAAAGTTTTAGAGCTAAAAATTCTACATCGAAACATTTCTCATCATTTTTCTTTAGATGACATACGGGTGGATAAAACTTAAGGGATGGTTATTTTAATTTAAAAAAAAAACATATAACTGTTTAACAAATTCATAAAATTGCATTTATTTTTGAATAATTATCCTTAGAGTGTCTACAATTGAAGTGTAGGAGAGATTTTGTTTCAATCCCCCGGAAAGGGGTGAAAAAATAATAATTAATGTGTTTTTTGAAAATATATTTTAAAATGGGTAAAGTTTAAAAAAGTTTTTACAAAAGCTGTAGAGTTAAAAATACTACATCAAAATGATCCTTATTATTTTTTCTCCAGATGATATAAGGGTGGCTTAAACTTAAGGGATAATAATTACATATAAAGTGTCTATAAACAAAGTATACAAGAGTTTTTGTTTTCACCCTCCGAAAAGGGGTTGAAAAGAAATAAATAGGGTGTTTTCTTAAAATTATTTTAAAACGGTTGATGTTAGAGAAAAAAAATCCCAACAAAAGTTTTAAAACTAAAAATTTTACATCGAAATGGTACCCATCATTTTTCCCCAGATGACATTAGGGTTGCTAAAACTTAAGGGATGATAATTTCAATTTAAAAAAAAACTATTTAACAACTTTATGTATTTGCATTTCTTTTTGACATAATTAACTTTAGAGTGTCCAAAAATGAAGTAAAAAAATATTTTGTTTCAACCCCGCTGGAAAGAGGTTGGAAAAAGGGAATTAATGTGTTTTATTGGAATTATTTTAAAACGATTGGCGATAGTGCAAAAAGTTCTTTACGAAAGTTGTAGAGCTAAAGATTCTACATCGAAATGGATCTCATTATTTTTTTTAGATTACATTGGGGTGGCTAAAACTTAAGGGATGATAATTTTAATTTAAAAAATTATACTTTTTAACAAATTCATGTATTTGCATTTGCATTTTTTGACATTGTTAACTCCAAAGTGTCTATAAATGAAGAATAAAGTAGACTCTTTTTAACCCTCCGGAAAGGTGTTGAAAAAAAATATATTAAATTTTACATCGAAATGGTTCCCATCATTTTTTCGCAAATAATATAAGGGTTGCTAACACTAAAGGGATGATAATTTTTTTTGTTAAATCATAACTATTTAACTCATGTATTTGCATTTCTTTTTGACATAATTAACTTTAGAGTGTCTTAAAAGCAAAGTGTGGAAGATATTGGTTTCAACCTCCCTGGAAGGGGTTAAAAAATTGTTTTATGTGTTTTATTGGAATTATTTTAAAACGGTTGGAGTAAGAGAAAATAGTTCTTTACAAAGTTGTTGGGCTAAAAATTTTTCATCGAAATGGTTCTCATAATTTTTCTCCAGGTGATGTTAGGGTAACTATAAAAAAAAGTATCATAAGTATTTAACAAATTCATGTATGTATTTGCAATTTTTTTGATATACTTAACTTTTTTAAGTGTCTATAAATAAAGTATAAAAAAGATTTTGTTTTAACCCCTCGAAAAGGGGTTGAAAAAGAAAATAAAAAGTGTTTTCTTAAAATTACTTTAAAACGGTTGGAGCTAGAGAATAAAGTTTTTGACAAAAGTTTTATAGCTAAAAATTTTACATTAAGGGATTATAATTTTAAAAAAAAATATGTAACTATTTAAAAAATTTATGTATTTTATTTTTTTATATATAGGTATATAATTAACATAAAAGTGTCTACAAATGAAGTCAAGAAGGCATACACTTGACAGCAATATATTTTAAATGGGTAGGTTCAACCCCCAGTTGAGTTTAACTAATCCTAAACTAAGTTTTTAATAATACAGCAGTAGAAAATAGAATAAGAATTTAAATAATAATCGTCTTACACTAAACACTAACAACATAAACACTTTTTTTGCGGTAGAGCCCTTTTTTGTGGTTGTTCGAAAATTTTATTGTTTAAAGCCATTTAATAAAAATCTACCATTTTTCTTTTGTCAAAATACCATTTTTTTCTTCAACTTCAACCGTTTTAAATTAATTTCAAAAAAGTAACTTTTTATTTTTTTTCAACCCCTTTTCAGGGGGTTGAAACAAAATATCTTCTACACTTCGCTTTAAGACACTCTAAAGTTAATTAGGCCAAAAGAAATGCAAATAAATGAATTTGTTACATAGTTATAATTTCTTTTAAACAAAATTATCATCCCTTAAGTGTTAGCAACCCTAATGTCATCTGCAAAAAAATGATGAGAACCAGTTCGATGTAATTTTTTAGTTTTACAACTTTTGTAAAGAATTCTTTTTCTCTTACTTCAACCGTTTTAAAGTTATTCCAAAAAAACACCTAATATATTTTTTTCAACACTTTCCTGAGGGTTAAAACAAAATAAACTTTATTTTTTGTTTATAGACACTTTAGAGTCTGGAAACCATTTCGATGTAAAATTTTTAGTTTTAAAACTTTTGTTAGGATTTTTTCTCTAACGTAATTGTTTTAAAGTAGTCCCAAGAAAACATCTTTTTTTCAACCCCTTTTCAGGGGGTTAAAACAAAAACTCTTGTATACTTCGTTTATAGACACTTTATAGGTAATAATGACAAAAAAAATGCAAATACATGAATTTGTTAAATATGTAGTTATATGTTTTTTTAATTAAAATTACCATCCCTTAAGTTTTATCCACCCTTATGTCATCTAAGGAAAAATGATAAGAAACGTTTCGATGTAGAATTTTTAGCTCTAAAACTTTCGTCAAGAACTTTTTTCTATCTCCAACCGTTTTAAAATAATTCCAATAAAACCCAATTATTACCCTTTTCAACCCCTTTCCAGAGGGGTTGAAACAAAATATCTTCTTCACTTCGTTTTCGGATACTCTAAAGTTAATTATGTCAAAAAAAATGCAAATACATGAAGTTTTTAAATAGTTAGTTAATTTTTTTAATTAAAATTATCATCCCTTAAGTTTAAGCCACCCTAATGTCATCTGGAGAAAAATGATAAGAACCATTTTGATGTAGAATTTTTAGCTGTACAGCTTTTGTAAAAAACTTTTTTCTCTAACTCTCACCATTTTAAAATAATTCCAAAAACACTCTCTTTTTTGTTTCAACCCCTCTCCGGGGGTTGAAACAAAATCTCTTCTACACTTCGTTTGTAGACTCTCTAAGGGTAATTATGTCAAAAATAAATGCAAATTCATGAATTTGTTAAACAGTTATATATTTTTTTTAATTGAAATTATCATCCCTTAAGTTTTAGCAACCCTAATGTCATGTGGGGAAAAAATGGTGGAGACCATTTTAATTTATTATTTTTAGTGTTACAACTTTTGTTAAGAATTTTTTATTGTAGCTCCAACCGTTTTAAAGTAATTGCAAGAAAACACTTTATTTATTTATTTCCACTCCTTCCCCGGGGGTTGAAATTTTTTTTTAATATTTTTTGTTTTTAGACACTTTAAAGTAACTTATGTCAAAATTCATTCACTCCCCCCAAATTGTGATTTCAGGCTCTATTTAATTGGACTATAAAATGTAAGCCTGACAAGTGGGGGTTAAGTTTCCGTGTAAAACATACAGAAACATGAGTTTCCTATAAAAGTATCGAATTTGGCCCACCCTGTAGACGCTGCCTAAACTAAGATTCCAATACATGTGTTATCAATTGGGGACTCACTGTACAAATATGTCATTGTAAAGTTGTAATGAAAACTGTTGTCCCAAAAGTTATTTTCATACATTTTAATGAACCTTATATCCGAAGCGAGTTGTAGTTTTCAAACAAACTTTAAACAATTTCACGTCTGTCAACAGCCGGAGTTAACCATAATGGAAACCGGCATTGTTTAGAGAAATTTTAAAGTTCTTTAGTTTATTGCTTGCATATGCATTTTTACCCTAAATAAATAGCTAATATCGTATTTGTAAAAAAAGAAAATGACAAAAAACATTTTATTTGTTAATTATTACAAAAGTGGCGCGGTAGTCATTATTATAAAAAATTAAAAATTTATTTACCAGATTAAACAACTTTACATATTCCAAGAGGAAGGCGAAGGTTTAAAAAGGTTTTGTTATATCGAAATATTTTTTTATTAGAGCCAAAATTGTCTTAAAGTTTACAATTGGTGAACATTATGGCATTATGGTGTAACCAGAGCCGCTGAGAGCCGTGCTGGACGCACCGGTATAAGTAAGAATTACGTGCCCCTTGATTTAAAAAATGTGACCTAAAAAAGTTTTGAAGCAAAAAAAAGTCGTAACTTTTTTCAAACTAATATTGTTTTAATATTGTTTACATTAAATTACTTTTTAAAGTGACCCTTAAAAAAAAATTAAGGAGCAAAATATGGTCCTTACTTCTCCGACACTCTGATTTTTTACGGTACTTTTCAAAATTAGCCTTAAAAAAGTTGAAGAGTAAAAAGAAAAAAAGGTCCTCACTCTCATTGTTCTTCATCCCGCGCCCCCCCATTCGCTCCAGGCTCCGTTAATTTGTACCGCCTTCAACGCCCTCTCGGAGGCCCTGGCTTGAAATATATTTCGACCAATAGCAGTGTAAAATTTTTTTGAAATTACCACACTTAAAAAACGCGCTTATGGCCAATGGATACTCCGAGCAAGAAATACACAAAGCAATGCATCCAAAAGATAATCGCAAAACCAAGGAGCAAAGTCCACCAACTGTAAGAGTCTTCTTACCATACATTCCAAGGGTAACGGACAGAATGGGTCGCCTACTAGAAAAGGTCAATATTAAAACTATATACAAACCTACGAGAAAAGTAAAAGTAGGATCGCCCAAGAACAAAAGGAAACCCCTGGCGTGCCCAGGAGTTTATCGGATACCGTGTACTTTTGGCAGTGTGTATATCGGAACGACCAAGAGATCGATCAATACAAGAGTTAAAGAAAATAAAGCTAACTGCCGCCTGGGACAGACTGATAAATCAGCCGTAGCGGAGCACATTTTTAGGTACAGAGCACCACATAAAATTTGAAACTACCCAGGTTCTTGCTAATACATCATCCTACCATGCAAGACTGTACAGGAAGCCATAGAAATACACAAACATACCAACAACTTTAACAAAACAGAAGAATCGATGAAGATCAATAAAACGTGGATTCCAATTCTTAAAACTACAAAAATAGCACCACGGCAGGAACAACAATTGCGCAACGACCAACCGGAACAGGCCCCGCCCACCCAAGCTGCGTATAAATATTTACTGCGTCCGCGTCGGGACACAGTAGTATCATGATATAAAGATAAAGAAAATATGATTTATAGCGAGCTTAAATTTGTCTGGTTCACGCAGTGACGTCATGTGGTGACGAATTTTTATTTACGCAACAGTAATACATATCTTTCGTCGGTGATGTTGGATTCTAACACTGTTTAATTTATTTTTAGTTGGTATATTATAGAGATTAGTTATTTCTTTTTTCTTTATAGATTAAAGTCGTTAATGTGTACTTCTAATTTCTCGTTTCTGTTTAAAATAAAACTTTTTGTTGAATGTTAAATTATATTTACATTCTTAGGAGCAAAATGGTTACCGACTGTTGGATGGAACATTCATCAAACTATCAGTCTATTAACTATCATACAATAAATAAATATTGGAAAAAACTGAAGGAAAGTATAGAAAATTAATAATTCTTATATACAGTGTGTCCGCGCCTAAGTTGTGTACATACATATGGGCAACTTTTTTAATATTAATTTTACGAAAAAAATTATTCCCCATAAAAAGTTCTGCAAACCTAAAATGCAAGCAACAATTATGAATTTTTTTGAGTGGTATACGAGGTATCTCAAAAAATATAAATTTTCTTCAGGAGAAAAGTACTGTTATTTTTGACAATATTGAAAAATTATTTAGAGAAAAAATGTTTAGTACTAAAAATATTATTCAAATATGCAAACTCGTTCATTGACAAGAAAAAACTTTTAATGGTAAAAGTTTACCATATTTTTATTTTTGAATTCTTAAAAATAAAAGTTACACTAAAGAAGGCTTTCAATAATTTTATTTAAAAAATATACATACAATCAACTAAACACATAACATTATGACTACTACAATTACTTCATAGTAATTCATTGAAAATAACCATAAAATCAAATTGTAAGTCTACAGTACATACGTACACGGATGGACTTTACAATGGGACAAATGGAACAAAAATTTAAATGCTCAAGAAAGTCGTGTACCTATACAACTGCTCTTGCTTCTTAAAAAAAGATTCACATTAAGAAGTTTGTTTTGCTTTGTAGAGGGGCTCCAAAAACTACAAAAATTTGAAAAGGGATCAAGAAAGCTGCCTTTAGTTTTAATATTTTACCTAAATGTAAAATAAAAAGTTTTTTAGATTTGAATAAGAATCCCATATCTAAAATGTAATATAAAATGAACTTAATTTTTATTTAAGCATCATATTTTTTCGTGTTTTACACCTTTTTTACGTGATTTACGTTTTTTATTTAAATATATGTGTACGTAAAAAATGTGTAAAACATTAATAAAAAAATATGATACTAAATAAAAATTTTGCTAATTTTATGTAAACATTCAGATAACGGATCTTCATTTAATTCTTTCTTTTTATTTAAAATTTTGCTGAATTATTAAAAATGAAGTTAGTTCTTACACATCGCCACTGAACAACGCATTTTGGAAAAAATATTTATAAAACCAGATTAAACCGTTGGAAATACACAAATCTCTCGTCAGATGACGTAGCAAAAGCACAGCGAAGCTCCGCCCACCTGCGCAAGATCATATCTTCTTATTTCTGTGTATCCTGCAGTAGTATGCAAGTAGTCTACTAGGAACCTTCTGAGGATGCCAACCACTCGCGTTGGCTAAACGTTAAGGATGCAAAATCTACAACGACGGCCGAATAGCCCAAAAAACTGAAGTTTAGCAGAATCTACAGCGTGTTTAATTTAAAATATCATTGGCCAATATTAAAAAATTGAGTTTTGTTGTTGTCATAAATTATTTAAAAATTCTAAATATTTTAAAAACGTTAAATTTTTGGCATAGAAATTACAAATCAAACTTGCAAAACAAAGGGATTGTCATTTTGTACCTCCTTTGTATTTAATTGTTTTAAAAATTATTTTAATACTCTGTACTGCCAAAAAACACTTTAAAACAAAAAATAGTAATTTATGTAACAAGTGCATAAAGTAATACTTTTATTTACGAATGGAAAATTGACGGCACGAGCAGTTAGGCGAGTGCGGCAATTCCATGCAGGAGTAAAAAAAGACACTTTATGCATTTGTTACATACTATATTGTTTTTCACGACCGTATAAAATTTTTATAAAATACCATTTTATACATGTTTAATTTATCTTAACTTTATTTTTTGCAGCACAGCCATTATATTGCAACAAAAAATTATAACCTCCCTATTTTACATTGCATAAATTGATATGTTAGTTTATTGTAGTGGGCATTAAAACAAAGCACTAACTCAAAGTGTTAAAAAAACTTTTAACACTTTATGTAGTGTACTAGAATGGAGGACTTTAATTTTATGTTAACGATTAAAAAAACAGCTATTTTTTTAAAGGTCGTGGATAAAATCTTTAATTCACTAGAAAAATAAAAAAAAGAGTTTTTTTTTAAATCATTCTGTATAAAAAACTTTAAAACAAGTGTTGCGGTAAAATTATAAGACACTGCTAACGAAATTTCGTAATGAAGCTATTTTCTTAAGAATAAAGAGCTTAAATTATATTTTAACAGATGTTGCAAGTACGCAGAAAATTAAATATTAATTGGTTTTTGTCTTTTGGTGGAAGATTACAGCAAATTATGTAATTTAAACTTATTAAACAAAATGGTTATTCATTAAAGGGTTGTATCGCGCCGATGTCTTATTTATTTTTTTTCTTTTTTAATTACACGCTTAATCTGTAGATCACAAAATAATAACGTAATTTGTTTTGAGTCGAAATTTCTTAAGCAAGACAATTCGATTTTAATGTTAATTAACATGTTTTGGTAGCTTTATAAGTTGAAGGTAATACCACAGAACGGTTTAAAAAAGATATATATTTTAAACCATTTATAAGTAATTAAAACTTTCAAGTACTACTTTTTTTAATTAAAATATAATTATCAGCAAATTATAACTGGATTTCAACGAAAATTGGTTTGTATGCTAAGAAATAGTAGAGACACATATGAATAATTTACGAAAAAATAAATAATTGCCTATAAATAATAAGCTTTTTAGCTAACTTGTTCGCAATGTAGAGGATTTTTGTTTATATAAAAATATTGGTTAACCTATTAACTAAATAATGGCGCCAAAATATTTTGGTGCCCTCTTAAAAGATATGCCTAAACACAGGTTTTATTTAGTCTGGAAGACCGCAGAAGGTAGAAAAAAGTATGTTCGGAAACTCGGCGTAAGACACAGTGCTCGGAGTAGCGCGTCCACCTTGACCGCTGCTTAGTACATTAAATCGCTAAATCTCTGGCGCATTAAACCAATTATATCTTTTGTCTGGTAAGAGAGCACCAATATTTTCTTGTGCCATTATTTAGCTAATAGATTAACGAATATTTTTAAATAAACAACATTTTTCTACAACACCTAGAAGTAAACCAAATATTTATTTGTTTAATATTGTTCCAAAACACCTCGTATAAAAACACGTGTCTTCGTTTTTATACCTTTATTAACAATGGAACGTAACTATGGTTACAACAACGACAAAATCTACTCTTGTCAATGTCTCGAAGTTTACAACACAAAAGTTGAATTTATACTGACTAATCCGAAGTTTCCCGTCGCCCCTTTATAGTATGGTGGAAGAGTAAAGAATGATCTAGAATATTCGAGAAATATCGTGAAAATTCCATAGTACATGATGGCATAAAAGTTATTAATAGATAATTCGGGCGTTTTCGGAAACCTTCGAAAGTGATGAAAGAACTTGGAAAAATTAAGGTAAATTATTTAAATAAATTAACAAACTAAATTAAATGATTCTAACTCTCTAAAATTCTATAACCTAAACACATTTTTTGAAAGTCTGTAACATTGCCCCCTTCCAAGTCTTGATCGTCTCGATCAAGTATCTTCACTGTCTTGATAACGGCTTAGCCTTTCTAGATGTACTACTTTCATCTTTGCCTGTGGACTCTTCTGTATACGGTACACCAGATCATTAAGCCGTGTCACCACTTTATATGGTCCCTCCCATGACTTCTGTAGTTTCGGTGAACGCCCCTTGGTTCTTCTTGGATTGTATAACCAAACTTTTTCACCGACGACAAATCCCTGATGGTTAGCTTTCAAGTCATAGCGGGATTTCATACGGTCACTTCCTTTTTGTAACTTGGTACGCACCTCTTCATGTATCCTCTGTAGCTGTTTACTTAGTTGACTTACATAGTCTTCTGCTGGTTCTTTATTGGTGGAAGGTCGTCCTGTAAGCAAGTCAACTGGAAGGCATATCTCCGCTCCGAAAATGACTTTAGCAGGTGTTTCGCCAGTAGTTTCGTGAATTGCGGGGCGGTATGCTAATAAAAACGGCTGTATACAGCTATCCCAGTCACTTTGTTGGTCATTTACTTTAATTTTCAGGTAGTTATCAAGTGTTCTGTTAAACCGCTCTACCATACCATCGGACTGGGGATGAAGAGGTGTTGTTCTTGTTTTATGGATTCCCAGGAGATTACAAAGGTTCTTGAAAAGATCGGACTCAAAGTTTCTGCCTTGATCGGAATGTATTTCTCTAGGAACTCCATAGCGACAAATCCATTGTTGAAATAATACATCGGCAACAGTTATAGCTTCTTGATTTGGGATTGGGTAGACTTCTGGCCATTTACTGAAGTAATCCATCGCTACCAAGATATAGCGATTCCCTGATTTACTAACTGGAAATGGCCCTGCTATGTCTATGGCAATTCTTTCAAAAGGTGCCCCTACATTGTATTGCTTCATCTTGCCATGGCTTCGTGTTTTGGGTCCCTTGCTGGAAGCGCAGTCCTTACACATTCTGCACCAGTCTTTTACGTCTGCACGGCTTCCCAGCCAGTAGAACCTTTCTCGAACCTTTTCAAGAGTCTTCATAACTCCGAAATGGCCACCTCCTACACCATTATGCAAGGCTTGCAATACTTCAGGGATCCTTTTGGTTGGTAGGATTATCTGATGTTTATGGGTTTTGCCGTCAGAACTTTCCCAGACCCTTTGTAATAGGCCATCTTTAATAATCAAAGAGTCCCATATGGCCCAGTACCCTTTATGTCTTGGAGACTTGGAGGCTATTTTCTGATATGGTGGTCTTTCCAAATTCTCTGTCTTAAGTTTGATAATGTCTCCAAGATCGGGATCTTCTAGTTGTTCTTTGGCCAAGATCTTAGGATCCCATTCTTGAGAGCACTGGAGACGTGTTCTTCGGCAGTGAAATTCATCAGGATCTTCATGTTCTTCTCGTCTGCTGCAGTGTTTACAATCATCCGGGCAAGGTCGTCTTGATAAAGCGTCAGCATTCTTATGGTTCAGTCCCCTTCGATGTTCAATTTTGAAATCATATTCTTGAATGCGTTGTAGCCATCGTGCTATCTGACCTTCAGGGTTCTTGAACTGAAGCAACCATTTAAGTGATGCATGGTCCGTTCTTAGGTGGAATTTCTGGCCATACAGGTATTTATGAAAATGCTCTAGGGATTTAACAATAGCCAAAAGTTCTTTTCTGGTGACACAATAATTTCGTTCAGGTTTGGAAAGGACTTTGCTAAAATAGGCTATTACTTTTTCTTGGCCATCTTGCATCTGTGACAAAATTCCACCAATAGCAGCGTTGCTCGCATCAGTGTCCACAATAAATGTTTGATTTGGTTGTGGATATGACAACACCGGGGGATTGCACAGGGCTTTCTTTAGGTGTACAAAAGCTGCTTGGCAATCTTCAGTCCATTCGTAGCTGTTGTTGTTTTCCGTAAGACGATGTAATGGTCTTGCAATATCGGCAAACCCATGTATGAACCGTCTGTAATAGGTACACAATCCCAGAAAACTTCTAATTTCATGCTTGTTCTTTGGTACAGGCCAGTTCTGGATAGCTTCAGTCTTCTCTGGATCAGTTTTTACTCCTTCTTCTGTAATTATATGCCCCAGGTACTTGACTTCTTTCTGGAACAGGTGACATTTCTTTGGGCTAAGCTTCAGCTGGGCGGATCTAAGCTTTTGAAAAACCTCTTCAACATTTTTCAGGTGGTCATCAAATGTTTTCCAAGAATTATTATGTCATCAAGGTATACTAAGCATGTTTTCCAAGTTAGTCCCCGTAGTGTTAACTCCATCAAACGTTCAAATGTAGCAGGGGCATTGCATAATCCAAAGGGCATAACATTAAATTGCCACAGTCCGGTCCCGGTCGAGAAAGCAGATTTTTCCTTATCTTCCGGATGAAGTTCTACTTGCCAATAACCACTTTTTAAGTCTAATGTGGAAAACCATTTTGACCCCGTTAGTGTGTCTAGGGTATCGTCAATTCGTGGTAGTGGAAAACTGTCCTTCTTCGTGACGTCATTTAGTCTTCTGAAGTCAACACAAAATCTGGTGGAACCATCTTTCTTCTTAACTAGGACTACTGGAGATGACCATGGGCTCTGGGATGGTTCTATGATGCCTTGATTTTGCATGTCTTCAAGTAACTTTTCAACTTCTTCTTTCTTGGCTAAAGGAATTCTTTTGGGCGGTTGTTTTATCGGTGATGCGTCTCCAGTATTTATTCGATGTTGCACTACACTGGTTTTACCCAAATCTGTTTCGGATAAAGAGAAAACATCTTGATTTCTTCTTAATAGTTCTTCCAGCATAGATACTTGGACTGGGTCTAACAAGGATTTTGATGAAATCACCAGGTCTTGTAGAGCATCAGGTAGTTTACGTGTGGAGACTCCTGCGGGTGTGGTACAGGGATAGGTAACTATCATAGCAGCAGGTTGACAGGTACCGATTTTGTCACCCATTTTGACCTGTTGAGGGAAATCTTTTAGGTTCATCATTCTCACAAATACCATATTTCCTTTGGTTTGCGCCAAAGTTCTTGCTGGTAGAATTCCTTTAGCGTATAACGCACAATTTTCTACTGGTTCGACTAAAACGATTTCACCTTCTTCTGAGTCTTCGAACCTTGCTCGTATGATGCTTTCTGAGTTTGGAGGTAGAATGACATCTTCTGTGAGGATAACTTCACGAATCGATGCTTCACTGCTTCGTGGTAATCTCATTACGATCTCTTCATTATTTGTTCGCAGTACCCGTTGTGGAAGATCAAGTACAAACTTCTTATTTTCCATAATGTCAAGGCCCAGGATAACTTCGTCCATAATGTCAGCAACAAACACGACGTGTATAAAGGATGTCGTTCCTAGGCTTATTCTGGCTTCATGTATGCCTTGAATTGGTATAACTTCTCCGTTCGCAGTTTCCAAGGTGTAATTCTTCTCAGGGCGGAATATTTTACAATGAGCGACGATGTTTGGCTTCACGATGGTATGTGTGGAACCAGTGTCTAGTACCATTTCACAGTCCCGACCGCACACATTTCCAGGTACTACCAAGCTGGAGCCATTGTTCTGCAGCCGGGATACTCGAATAGTTGTTGTTGATGGGGCTTGGTAGCACCTAGCCAGCTTCCGCCCCTTGAAGTTTTCCGGATTACTTGCAGGGGCATTAAATCTGGTACAAGTTCTTTGAAGGTGCCCCTCTTCACCACACTTCCAACACAGGATTCTATTTCTTCGACGGAAGGTAATGCTTTTGTTGTCTCCATCTACTTGTTTTTGACGTAGAATTTCTTGCAGTTGTTGTATTACTGTTGTCAAATTATCATTTGGATTGCTGACTTCTGGTACATAGTTTGTTCTTCGAAGTCTTGCCTGAGTTCTGGATGTCTGCTTAGCCGTTTCAAACTGAAGTGCGTAGGCAAGAGCTTCTGAAATTTTCTTTAGTCTGGCCATTCTTAATGCTTGGTTCATATCCGGATCGCGCAGCCCTTCAATGAAACTGCCTACCGCCAATTCTTGCTTAATTTCTTCCGGGTACGATGGATACGTTAAATTAACTAGACGTACAATGTCCGCTTCGTACTCTTGAAGACTTTCATTGTACTTCTGTCTTCGTCCTTGTAACTGCGCCTTATAAACTTCTTGCAGATGGGTTTCGCCGTATCTCATCTTCAGGAACATGACAATCGATTCATAGTCAGACTGCTTTTCATCGGGGATGTTTCTTAACACCTCTATGGCTTCTCCTCGAAGAGCAAGTACCAAAGCTCGAGCCTTTTCTGGTGGGCTCCAATTATTGCCGTTGGCAGCAGCCTCGAATTGTCGAAGGTATGTAACCCACGGTACCTTTCCATCGAAAGTTGGTGGTTTCATAACAGTAGTTGAATTACCATTTTCTGCAACGACACCAGTATTAGCTATTTTTTTTATCTGTCGCTGTACTTCTTGTTGAATGTGGCTTTGAAGTTGATAAACTTTATCTTCAACCGACTGTTGTATTTCTTGCATATCTTCTTTAACATCTTCCTTTGTAAGTTTTAGTTCGAGTAACATTTCTTGCCTCATTTCATCTTGACTTTGTTGAAATTCTCCCTTTAAGTGTTCTCGAATCTTTACCATCTTTTCTTTGAGCTCATGCTTCATTTGTTCTTGGCTTTTCTTTATGTCTTTTTGAATTTTCTCCATTTGTCGTCTTGTTTCTTCTTGACTAATTTGAATTTCCCGCTTCATTTCTTTTTGGTTGGTCTTCATTTCTTCTTGACTTCTCTTCATTTCCTCTTGATTAGCCTTTATTTCTTTCTTGAGGTCTTCTTGACTGCTCTTTATGTCTTCTTTCAGGTTTTCTTGGCTGGTCTTCATAGCTTTTAGATCTTCTTTTAGGGATTCTTGACTGATCTTCATGTCTTCTTTCAGGGATTCTTGACTCGTCTTGATTTCTTCCATCATTTTTCTAATTAGCGTACTTATCTCCTCCATACTTGCGGTGTATTGTCTTGTCTCAACTGGCATTCACTCTTCTTACCACTTGGGCTTCCTTGAGTAACCTTGTTCCGCTTCCGACACCAAATGTTCCAAAACACCTCGTATAAAAACACGTGTCTTCGTTTTTATACCTTTATTAACAATGGAACGTAACTATGGTTACAACAACGACCAAATCTACTCTTGTCAATGTCTCGAAGTTTACAACACAAAAGTTTAATTTATACTGACTAATCCGAAGTTTTCCGTCGCCCTTTTATAGTATGGTGGAAGAGTAAAGAATGATCTAGAATATTCGAGAAATATCGTGAAAATTCCATAGTACATGATGGCATAAAAGTTATTAATAGATAATTCGGGCGTTTTCGGAAACCTTCGAAAGTGATGAAAGAACTTGGAAAAATTAAGGTAAATTATTTAAATAAATTAACAAACTAAATTAAATGATTCTAACTCTCTAAAATTCTATAACCTAAACACATTTTTGAAAGTCTGTAACAATATAATCATTTACAAGCAATTATTTTTTTACGTTTATTTCTTTATTCCGTTTCTTTAATATTCCTTAGTACAGAAACCAATGTTCATCGAAATTTAATGATTATTCGCAGATCTATTGTAATTTACAAAAAAAGTACTTAAAATTTTTTACTGACCATTTGATACAACGTAATCAATATTTTAGTTAAAAGTATATCAGAAAATCCGTATTAGGTAATTATATTTCCAAAGAAAGGAAAGTTAAATTTTCTCCCGTAGGCCGAAAATAAAAGTCAGAAAAGTTACACTTTTAAACTTTTGAAAAGTTAAAAATGTCAACATTACATATGGTTGTAAATAAAAATTTAAATACAATCTTTAAGAGCTATTTTAAGTAGCAAAGCATGGCGCTAATAATTTTAAAATATGAAGTTTCGTCTATTGGGGGATAAAGGGATTTTTACAAAGAAATGTGTATTTTTTACATGACAAATACACCCAATAATAGATAAGGATATTAAAGCACCGATTAATTAAAATATTTTCTATAATTTTTAACCTTGAATTTTATGTGCCTATTCCCTAGAAAAGGCGTTAAAATTAAATTTTCTAAACATTTTATATTCTACTGAAATAACAGAGGGTTATTTATTTGACATAGAAAACCCTTCGGAAAATCTTCGTTACTTTAAGTGGACCTCAAGTATGCTTTTACACTTTATCGGACGTTACACTTTATTCTCAATCTCCCATCTCTAAATTTATTGTATATTTATATATCGTCGTGCCAAAGAAAATATTTATTTATAATTTAAAAAGAGTTTATTATTATTAAAAAAAAACTAACTTTTTGCTTAAATTTAAGACTTTGTTTTTATTAAGTTATTTATTTATAATTGCGATTAAAATTGCTTTAATAACATAACCAGGAAAATTGCCGTATAGTATTTATATAAAATTAGTTTTTATATTTTTAATTTAAAACTAAATAAAAGGTTAAAAATTTAGTAAATATACAGAGTGCTTTATTTTAAAAGAAGGTATGAATACTTTTGACATCTTGTATTTTTACTAATACATTTAATAAAATAAATGAGTTTGATTTTTTTATTGTGTAGAGGGACAAAGTTCTTACGTGTTAAATAGAGTGTAGACACACTCTATAAAGTAATTATCTTTGGACTGAATAAACCACCCTTTCCAATTATTTTTTTACTGTCCTTCTGCTCAGTTTCAGAAAGGTACCTAGAGGCATTACCAAACCACACTTATCCGCTTTCCTATACGTTGTTCTAAGTCTAGATGACTCTATATTTCTTTATTTTAATTTATATAAATAAAGAATGTCCAATAATGATTAATAAACAGAAAAACCATACATTCCCTATGTCTGAAAAATAAGATTAAACTACACATATCTGTACTCAAAAGTTGATAATAGGAAATATACAAGGCGCCAAAGAAAAATATACTTTTAAATTGTTTCGACAACCTCTAATACGTTTCGAACATTGTTATACAACTCAGTGTCTGGTGGCTTTTTAACACGAATTATTTAGATACCATATTAGTTTTTATGTGTAAACTAGAGGGCGTTACCTGCACCCCTTTGAATTTCTCTAGAACGTTACAATTTTTTTGTGCTACTTTGTAAGTACTATCTATGTAACCTTTTCAGTAGGGTTGCTAGGTCAGCAGGGTCCCTGAGGCAAAAAAATTAAAGTAAAGCACTAAATACAATGGCAACAAAATGAAATCGAGTAATTTGGCCCAAGAAAAATGACAAAAAGTCTTCATCTCTTTTTACCTACATTCACACTATACTGAGCCCGGGGGTCCCTCTCAACTCCAAGGGGCCCCCTTAAGCTTGGGGGCCCCGGGTCACTGTTTCGCCTAGCCCCATAGTAGCCACGCCACTGAACCTTTTCTGTCTTTTAAAAACCCTTGTATGCTTTCTACACAAAAACGTTGTTTAGTGCAATCGAAAAATACGTTTTATTACATGGTTTAAGCGATAACTACAACGGTCACATCATGTACAGGGTGGCGCCTTTTCGTTGACGGCCTTGCAGGGTATAGCGAAAACTAGATATAAAAAGATAAAACAAATCTGTTTGCACAGTCTCGTGTTTAATTTGAAACAAATTCAGTGCTAGAAGTAAATTATGGCTAACTTGATTAATTTTATACAGATTGTATTTTAAATTTTGACCAGGCACTTGTAGATTAGATAAGATTAGATTAAGAGGTGGATTACATATCCTCTAACACTGCAACCTGCTCAGGTTTATTGTGCATCCTCGGTCCATAGGTTAGAGCACGCTAGCCAAGCAGGTCTGTTTTATTAGACTCCACAAGCTTGAAGCCGGCTTCTTAGTATATCTTGCCGCTTTAGGTTTTTCTTCACTCAGCCTTGCAAACCGCAGATGACCAAGGGCTCCACAGTAGCACCATACGTGTTCTGCGGTTTCTTCCTCCTCCTGGCAGAACCTACATAGGTTTTCTTCTGCCAGGCCCATGATAACCAAGTGTTTATTCAGTCTGCAATGACCTGTTAGTTGACCCACCATTATTCTTACTGCCTTCCGGTTGTAATTTAGAAGGCCTTTTGTAAATTCTGGCGAGTACGCGAATATTTTCGCTTGACGCTGTCCACCAGTCTTGTGATTCCCTCATAATCCATGATCCACAGTAGGGCTCGGGCCCTACCATTTTCCTGCCAGCCCCCTCCTTTGCCAATTTATTAGCATTCTCATTACCTTTGTGGCCTTCGTGTCCTAGTACCCCGGCAATGGTTAGCTTGTTGGACGCACCCACCCCTTCCAGGCCAACTACGCAGTCCCGCTCCAGCTTAGAGCTGATTTTGCATAAACTGATTGCCCTGATAGCCGCCTGGCTGTCCGAGTAAATTACTATGGTTTTATTCTAATAGCTCCTTCTCATAATTATCCTAGCACATTGTTCTATGGCTACAATTTTCGGTTTGGAACACAGTAGGGTGTTGTACAAGGCCCAAGTTTATTTTCGTCCTTGGTTTGTCCCCATATATGCCTACTCCAACTCCTTGGTCTGTTTTGGAGCCGTCTGTATACCACATTAGGTCGGCTTTAATGGAAGGGCTTGCCTCCCAGTCCTTCCTATTGTTTCCAATGTTTGAAAACCTTTGTTTAGCCAGTAGCTTGGTACGATTTTGTCCGAAGGCATCATACACAGTGAGTTAACTTCTTGGTCCTCCTTAAATCTCCATTGTATGGCCCTTTCCTATCTTATAAAAGGACTCTGGTCTTGTTTGAGACGATATTGATATAAGTTTAAAAGTGTTATGTTAATCACCTTACTGCATACATACTGTCAGCACAAAAGTTTTCATACACCATTTTAAGCACCATTTACTTTGTATGTAATATAATTTGCCAAATATCCAAATATATATAAAAAAATAGGAAAAGTAACATTTAAAGCTTTATTATATTTTTTTATATGTACATCTTATTTTACTAAAAAAATAAATACAAAGTAAATGGTGCTAAAAATGGTGTACGGAGACTTTTTGTGTTGACTGTATATTTTAATATTAAAATTTTAAATCCAACTACCAAATGATTTTTCTACCCGGGGGCCATTTTTAAACTTTTGCCCGGTGGGCCAAATAGTCCCCAATCCGACACTGTTTGACTCTTTTGCTATTAAAGCTATGACAAAAACTTAAGATAGGTTATTTGTGTAGATTCTGCGGAAGAACATTGTAATTAGTTGTTTTTTTATGTTGGACCATTTTTAGAAAAATTATGCATTTTATGTTTATTCTTATGAAATACCCTGTATATTTTAATCTATGTTTTATTTAAGACTTTCAAAAATATAGTAGTCAAAAAGTATTTTTATTTAAAATTTTACAAAAAAATAATATTTTTCAAAATTTGCGCTTTCTTATAAAAGACCATGACAGAAAATTTAAAAAAATATATATTTTTCAATACTTTTTTCTTAGGTACCCCAGCTTGATATCTTGATAAAAAATCAACTTTTATATTTTTAAATTATTTTAAGTTAAGTACTTAATTTAGCTTAAAAAAATAGCTTTATTACAGATAAGCACTTATGCAAAAAAATGTTATATTTACTAAATGGAAACAAAACGAATATGTATTATAGCATATTACAACAAATTTTCAAATTAAAATGTTCCATAATAGGCATTTATTTTATTTCCATTTGGTATTACTTTTTTCTATAATAAACTCATATTTTTTAAACTAATCTATTATTATGCTATGCTATTTATTATTATTAAAATGCGAGTAACTAAACCTAAAAAAAAAACTACATATTTAATTTTTAAAACTTCAGTAAGTTAATAAAAGAAACTTAAAAATATAAAGTTTGATTTTTAAAAAATATCTAGTTAAAAAAGTTAGACCAAAAAACAAAAAATAGATTGACAAATGATGTTTGTGGCTTAAAGAAAGATGAATAATGGATATAAATTAAAATATACAGTGTGTTCCATTAGAGAAGACATAGGTTAGGGAATTTTTCAAAAACTGCCCAACGTAGACGAAAACTAATTACACTACACTATTGTATGAAAAAAACTACACAATTAAACTATCTATTTTTATAACTTTAATAGCAAACTAGTTAACGATAGTATTAAAAATGGTCAAAATTTGGTTAGATGGATCGCAATAGCCATAAACTGTTTTTACTACAGTGTTTAAAAAAAAAAGGATGGAGTGTCGTATATTTGAATTTTGATATTTCTTACGGATTTCCGAAATATCCCGTTAAACCATCGAAAATTTGACACCCTGTAGAGTGTGTGGGCAAATAAAAAAAAATAGGTACAAATATTTTTTAATTACCTTTTCAAACAGCTGAAAAAATAACAAAGAATAACTTTTTGTTTAATAAATCATTACCTTTTAGGTTACTACTTACATGATACATGAACATTTAAAGTTAATAATATTGGCATATAGAAAGTTAAATGAATTATTTATAAAGAAAGACCCATTTATTTCAGTTTGTACCTAATTTTCCCAAATAACAATAAGCCATTAAAATAGATATATAAGACTTTTTTTATTACATTTTATTATGATTTTTTGTATGGTTTTACTTAACTTGACCTCTTTATTTGTTATTATTTATTTGGGTCAAATCTATTTATTCGAATTTGACCCCCTTTCCGACAACCGATCAATCTAAAATTTGGTACACACTCGTAATCTTGTTATTAATACAAAATAATACATTCTCTGTAATTGTAAATCCAAGAGGGCCTCTACAACTTTATGAATATCAAATAAAGGGCTTGATTAGTAGAATGGAGATTACTAGAAAAATGTTAAAATTGTTGTCCCTAATAAAAAGGCTTGATGAGTAGAAAAAAACTTATATACTGTGTAAGGCTTTCGCGGCCATCTTCTGCTAAACTTAAATTTTTTGGGCTATTCGGCCGTCGTTGTATCCTTGACGTTTCGCCAGCGCGAGTGGTTGGCTTCCTCAGAAGGTTTCTAGTAGACTAGTTGCGTACTACTGTGTACACAGTTAAGTTTAGCAGAAAAGGACTTAATAATAAAGAAACTTAAAAGAATAAGAAATATCAACTAACAACAAAATTAAAAACTTCATCACAAATTATATATATATATATATATATATATATATATATATATATATATATATATATATATATATATATATATATATATATATATATATATATATACATTATATATATATATATATATATATATATATATATATATATATATATATATATATATATATATATATATATATATATATAACGGTAGTACTGTTTATATAGGAATGGGGTTTTTCCAAAACATCAAATCACAATATGGACCAAATACAGTGAAGCTTCTAAAACAATGGGCAAATACCAACCAGAAACTAGCTTCTTATAGGAACCGGAGGATTTTTCTTTTAACGTGCAGAACACAAGGCATCATACCGAACCACATCACGAACAACACAAAAACGTTGCGACACTTTTTGAATTTCAAGATGGCAGAATGAGGCAGAAAATTAAAAATTTTGGTAACAGGTTAGACAGTAGAATCTTGAATATTGAGATAACAGTCACACATAATTTGTTAAAATCTCTTGAGAGTGACATCACGCAACTTTCTCAAAAAATTAATAATATTCTCCCACAACACATCTTTGCAGAATATAAAAGGAGACAAACAATACAATATGAAAAAACATTTAAAAGTGTTAAAAAAACAAACATGAATAAAATAAATACACTTAAACAGAAAGAACCTTATAAAAACTAAAGAAAGTTGGTTGAGGGATCTTTCTGGAGTTTATATACCACATGATATTAAATATTTTCTCGCGCTGAGTTTCAAATTTAGCCTTCCACCTAACGTCATGGATGTTTCCATAAAACGGCTCTTGGCTAATATCTTAACGAATTTTTTACACAAACCAATAACTAACAACAATCATTTATTTTAAAAAACCAAACAATTTCTGAAAGAACACAATGAACTCATTGTGACTAAATCTGATAAAGGTAATGTAACAGTTATCATGCCTGCAGCGGTTTACGTGGAAAAATCCAATGATATTTTGCTAAATCAAACTTATTACAAAGCACTTAACCAAGATCCAACCTCTACATATCAACAAAAAGCTAATCAATTGGTTTCTGAAATGAAACACAGTGGTGAGTTGAGCGAGGAACAAGCGAAACAACAGCTTACAATTTACAACCAAACAGCCCCAAAATTCTATGGCCTTCCAAAAATACACAAACCTACATTATCAGTAAGACCTATTATTTCATCAATTAATGCACCAAACAGTAAATTAGCACTTTTTATAACACAAATATTAACAGATTCTTACAGTAGGAGCAATAATACTATACACTAGACTCTTTTCAGTTTGCTGAGTTCATAAATGACAAGAAACTACCTGCTGACTATGAAATAATAAGCCTTGACGTTGTTTCATTATTTTCCAATATACCATACTCATTACTAGAAAAAAGCATAATAAAAAGGTGGACAACAATTAGCTCAATTACATCATTAATACAACAAAAATTCTTAAAAATCGTTAAATTCATATTTGACACAACTTATTGTGGATATGTTCTGTAGTTTGGCGGATTCATTTAATGGATGGTACTTCTTTGGGTACACGCCAAAATTAAATTAAAATTACAACTTATTGTGTTTTTCAGGACATATATTACAAACAAATCTTGGGTACCCCGTTGGGGGCTACAGTTTCCCTATTGCTGCTTAGTACATCATGGATGACCTTCTCGAAGAGTGTATACCAAAACTTCCATTCCAACTTCCTTTTATAAAAAAATATGTTGACGATCTAATCTGTGCCATACCTAAAGGTCAACATAACACAATTCTACACATATTCAATAGCTATAACCAATACATACAATTTACTATAGAAAGTGAAACAGACAACAGTGTCCCTTTTCTTGACACAAAGGTGATTAGGACGGATGATAACAAAATCATTCTATATTGCTATGATAAACCTACCAACTCTGGGAGATAAACTATCACTCCTATCATACCAAAAAATCAAGATTAACTTGGTTCTAGCATTAAAAAACCTGTAGAAATAATTTCCCATCCATCCTTCAAAGAAAACTATACAACACTCTTCTTGATAACTCATACCCACAAAAAATGTTAAAAAATTAATCTTTAACACAGGTCTACGTCATGATGTGGTAAGTAGTGAGCGGGGCAATGTTTCCCCAGAAATCTGTTAATTTTTTTGGTTTTTAAATACTTTTAATTTCATTTTTCGCGAGTACCCAACTAATTACCATCCATCAGTTGTTTTCTTACACAAAATCAGCCTATTTATTATTTCTCCATACCCTATATTAAAGATGTAACCACTAAGATTATATCGGTTTTTAAAAATGAACAGCATCAGGGTAGTTCCAAAATACTCAAAAACTATTTGACTTACATACACAAAAACTTAAAAGCAAAGATCCAATATGGAAAAAATCGGAGGTGGTGTATAGCATCCCTTGCTCTGAATGTGACAAGGCTTACATTGGCCAAACGTCGAGGGTACTTAAGTATACAATTACGTCACATAAAAGTGATTGAAGAAACAATAAGTTAACTTGTGCCTTGGCTCAAAACACCGCTGAAACGGATCATGTTTTTAACTTTAATGAAACAAAAATTTTAAATACAGAGAAAACACATATAAGACTTTTCTTGGGGATGGTGGAAATACTTAAATTAATTTAAGTTAAATGTTCTGTATTGGTTTTAGGCTTGAAAAAGCACAATAAAATGTGCGAAACGTCGTAAAAAAAAGATAAACCGATAACCTATTCACATTTCTATAAGACAATTTTATAGAAAATTGGTTAAAGAAAACAAATAAAATTTATATACAGGGTGAGGATTTTAAAGTGTTACAATGCGATATCTCTAAAATGTGTTGCACGATTTTAACAAAAGTTGGTATGAGTAACAAGTAGCAAGGGGGACATACTCTGACGTAGTACTTAAATTTTTACCTCCTCCAGTTTTTGACGGGTGGGGGCAACTTCAGAATTTTAAATGGAAAGGTGTAGTTTTTTCTATGAAATTTTAATCAGCATAAAAAACTACATAAGTGTACAAAAATTACTTCATTTGCTTTACGGGTTGCATACTTATCAATAATCAACTTTTATTTTAAAAATTTTAGTTTATTCTTCGTCAAAAATTATGTTTGTAAGCAGAAAATTGTTGCATTTGGTAGTTACTTAGGTTACGACCTACTTTGTCAAGTAGTGACATTTGTGTCAAAAATATCTCTAGTCTCTCTTCAGATCTCTTCAGATATGGAGCAAAACTACGACATTGAGATCAATATGTTATTAATTTTGGGTGAATGTAGGAAGAATTACCGGAAGCTGCACAATTGTGGGCTGTCAGGTTTCCTGCTATTCCTAAGTCCCACATGGCATTTAAGAGGCTGGAAGACCGAGCTCGCAATACTGGAAACCTTCGTGCCAAAAAGAGAATTCGGCGACGAACTAAAACCAGTAAAGACATGGCCGTTGGAATTTTGGGCGCCATTAATTTAAATCCCCACGTTGGTTCCAGAGAACTTGCTCAAGATTCGGGAATGTGTCAAAAATCAGTACTAACTATTTTACATTCCTACAATTTTCACCCTTATCACGTTAGTCTTCACCAAGAACTGTACGGCGAGGATATTCAAAATCGAGTAACATTTTGTACCTGGTTAAGGATGAAGATTCAAGAAAATCATGCTTTTTACCACAAGTAATTTTTTCTGATGAGGCTACGTTTACTAATTGTGGTCAGGTAACTATTTATTTGCCACTAGGATATTTTTGCATTTGGTATTGCAATTCGCATTAATTTTCTACTTTTAATTTAAGGTCAATAGACACAATATGCACTATTGGGCAGCTGAAAATCCACACTGGATTAGGATGGTGCCAAATCAGCATCCTTGGTCAGTGAATACCTGGTGTGGTATTGTTGCAGACAAAGTAATTGGCTCACATTTTTTGATGGCCCACTAAATGGGGAAATGTACAATAACTTTTAAATAACAATTTGCCGCAGCTTCTAAATGACAATGGAATTAGGCAAGAAGAAGTGTGGTTTCAGCAAGATGGTGCTCCACCACACTTTGCGCGGCAAGTACGAGATTCTCTGAATTACATATTTGGAGACAGGTGGATTGGGCGAGGTGGTCCTGTAAACTGGCCTGCTAGATCTCCTGATCTGACCCCCTTAGATTTCTTTCTATGGGGATTTATAAAACAAAAGTTATGGCTACAGCACCAACCACCCCAGAAAACATGAAAAACCGTATTCGACAAGTTTGTACATTAGTAACTGCCGACATGTTAAATCGTGTGCGCAACTCCTGTCAAAAAGAATTTTAAAATGTTTAGAAGTCAACGGAGGCCACTTTCAACACCTTTTGAAGCATAACCAGCGTTAATTTTAAATATTCTAATTAATTTATTGTTTCGTTTATTATTTCCTTAAAAATTCGTTACTAGGCAACCAGTAAAGCAAATAAAGTAATTTTTGTACACTTATGTAGTTTTTATGCTGATTAAAATTTCATAGAAAAAACTACACCTTTCTATTTAAAATTCTGAAGTTACCCCCACCCGTCAAAAACTGGAGGGGTAATATAAAATATATATATATAATAATAATTACAGTTTAAAAATCAGGCATTTACAGCACATTAAACTAAAAAGTGGAAAATAATTTTGAAATATATTCACTGTTTAGTTTAATGTGCTTTAAAAATGGGTTTTTTTGTTTTCTTAACTTTAATTATTTTTAATTTTTAGTTTTACATACTAACGTCTAGCGCCTACCGGAGCATTGATCGCAAATTGTAGCACGAATGTTGTAATATGCAGAAAGAAGGATATTATGGTGAATTTAGGTTAGTTTAAAACTAGCCTAAAGTACCGAGAACGTCGACAAAAATTTTTTCAGATCAGCACCCAAAAAAAACTTCGTATGCCAAAAATGATCAATTCGCAAACATACAGGATTAATGAATGCTCAGGTAGGCGCTAGACATAAATGTTTTACTAGCTAAGTATGCAAATTATGCTTGTAGTGACACCTAGTGTCCACCATTAAAAACAGTCGTAGAAGATTTAACTTCGGTTACAGGGACCTTTATGTATATAAAATTATATAAATAAATACATTTACCAAATTTGGTATTTAAGGTGTTTTGGACATGTGAAATTAAATAGTGATATCGTCACTGTTGCCAGATTTTCCAGTTTTGTGCTACGCGTATTTTTTTTATAAAATACCTCATTTATTGGTATTGCATTAAATTTAAAGAATTAAATTAAGTAAGTTTTCAAATTTGTAAAATGGTGTCTCTATTAGTTGTCAACACACATGTTTACAAAATTTGGTATTTAGAAATTTTTCGGCATTCTTTACCGATCAATTGGTGATATCAGCATTGTTGCCAAACTTTAATAGAATTGCTTCCTATATTATTTAAACAATTAAAATTAATGGGGTATTTCATATAAAATATTAAAAATATTACGTGTAGCGCAAAACAAGAAAATTTGGCAACAATTACAGTATCACTGTTCAACTATACTTGCCCGAAATCCCTTAAATGCCAAAATTTGTAAACGCAGCTTAAGTGGTTTTGGAGATATTTGAGCGCATATAAACTTTTTACCTAAAATGGGGTGTTGCTATATCTCAGCAGGTAATAAAAATGGAATTTTAAAATTTGCGCACTTAATAAATTTGGCATGCGCAATTTATTGCACTGGAAATAAAAAGGACAATCTATTTATAAAAACGAGAAAAAAATAAAACGTGCAGCACAAAACAGGGAAATGTAACAACGGTGCCGATATTACTAATTAATTCTTCATGCACAATACCGTCCGAATACCAAATTTGGTTTATGTAGCTTTAGCGGTTTTAAAGATATTTAAAAGTTTCAGTGCTTTTACTATCCCAGTATAAATACATATATGGGCATTTGTCTGTAAGCTTGTACAAATGCGGTCGTGGAAAATATTTTTAACATTTGTCAAAAATCCATGTCATATTTTAAAGAACATTGCATTCGGCAAGGATGTCAACTGTACAACAATTTGCGTTTTATTTCACTAAAAAACATTTGCAAATATTATAGTTTTTTTCCATTATGCAGGCAGGGGACTGTTTAAAAATTCTGAGGATAAACTTTACAGGTGTTTACTAAATATAACAAAAATTCGTAATGGGACCTTCCAAAGCAGCAAGCTGACGTCTTATTGACGTCTCTTTTTAGTCATTGTTGGTCACATTTGGTCAGCAAAGACGTCATAAGATGACGACAGAATGACGTTAAATTGACCTTCCTTAGTCACAGACAAAAGACGTCCCGTTAATGACGTCAGAATGACGTCTTTAAGATGACGAGAAATTGCTAAAAAATGCTAAAATGATACGATATTTTCCTTGAAAATTAAAATAGGAAAAACCTCCTTACTGCTTGCAATTTCCCTGTACTGCAAGGTCGCATATTTCGGGAAAATTTTCAAGCTGGAGATGCAGATTTTGACATTAGCCGAAGATATTTCTTTCAAAGCTAACCAACCGCAGACCTTTATGGTCTCATAGGTACAGTGTAGGCGAAGATATTGAATAAACGTAGTAGTTTATTGTCCAGTACGCCATCTATTGGTAAAGTTTTTTCTTATTTCATTTTTGTAAAATTATTAGTCTTATTTTTCTGTTATATGATATTTCGGTTAGATTTTGACACGAATCATATAATGTCACAAAATTTTTTCTGGCCGGTTTTCTAAACATGACGTCATTAGATTTTAATGAGCAAGTATGGCAAAAAATGACGTAGAAAAGACGTCACTTCAACGACGTCAAAAACACGTCATTAAAATGACGTCATAATTTTGGTCTCTTGACGACCTCTGACCAAAAATGACCTAAAAATGACGTCATAATGACGTCAGCTTGCTGCTTGGGTTGGTTTACGAAAATATAATTTAAATAGATTTATTAACTGTTTAATGAATGTACTTTTACCAATTTCCTCGTAACCTAATTTTTGAACAAAGATACAGCCAGGGGACTGTATTGGTAAAGGTTCTATCACTTCTAGAAAAAAAAATAAAACAGTTATGGTTCTAAAAATAATGGGCCCGTAACGTCCTTTAAGGATTTAATAAGTGATATTTATTTAAATATTTTATTTATTACTTTTGGAAAAATCGGTCTAGACAAACCAATTACCAGTTTACAGAGAATCAATCATATAAATACATAGAAGTGAAGCTAATAACAGCGTGATTATTATTAATTAACACATAAAAACTCCCAAGGTACAGATTTTAGGTATATTAAAAGCAAGGGCGCACTAGGATTTTCAAATTGCTATATCTAAAAACTGAGACATGAGACCTACACCAAATTTATATCAGATGGTTGTAAGAAGAACACTTTGATAAAGAAAATTTTTATTTTTAAATTTGCAAAAATGTTAGTTTTTTGGTTAGCTCCTCCAGAGAAAATAAAAACTTCTAAAGGGAAATTCTCTTTTGTACTTTTTAGTAAATTTGATAACATTTTATTAATAAATCTTGAATTTCGTAAAAAAATTGACTTTTTCTTGTTAATAGAGGCATTTGAAAGTTTTGCATAAAAAAATTGTAGTTCATCTGGCTATAGTTTTTTAAAAATACAGATCATTTTATAAAAATTGATATTTGTTGACAAAATTGAATTAAGTTTACGAAAAAAATACACTTGAAATATTTGCCTTTAAAAGTTTTGATTTGGTCTGGGGGTAACCAAAAACTAACTTTTTTCTGCAAATTCCAACATATTTTTTTTTACCAAAGTGTTTCTCTTAAGCCAATAGTATTAGGTATAGATTTGGTATTGATCCCGTGTCTTATTTTTTTAGATAGAACAAAAATTAGAGTCCTAGTTCTGCGCCCGATTAAAAGCAAAACTTTAATAAATAAAATGTTTTTAAACTAGTAATTATAAAACCCTTTTGGTCTGATAGATAAAAAACTTAAACGTCTATTCAAAAACAATTAATTTTATAACATGTCAGACAGCACAGCCAAGCTTTTAAAAATACCATTAAAGCAGTATTAATAACAATGGGCTTTTGTGTCAAAAATAAAAACCGTATAATTTTACAAATGTTTTTGTTCGTCTGGAGCTGGAAAATGTTTTTAATTAGGTATGTTTTTAATTAAAGCAATTAAAAATGTACTTGCAAGCAATACTAAAAATGTAAGTCACTTTAAATAAAAAGCAGGCATAATTAAAATTGTAACAAGGTCGCGACTGTTAGGCGAAAAATCTGAATGAGAAGAAGAAAATAAAATTAAAACTTTTTATGATATTCTAACTAAATAAATAGAACTTTTTACCGTTGTCCCATATTTACTTTTGTTTTGTCTATTGTGGCATGTTTTTTTAAATAATAAAACTAGGATTGGCTGTGGGCTTCGCCGCAAAAGGAATGGAGACCTAAATGATTGCCAAGTTCTATACAAAATTCAAATATGTTTGAGATTTTAAAGTAGGTCAAATCTTACTTGGTCAGTTTTTATTACATTAGTCATTTTATACAGTTATTCAACTTATTTAAATATTTTTTTAAATTTAATAAAAACTGGCCAAGTTATATCTAAGCTACTTTAAGATCTTATGCATATTTGGAGTTTGTACAGAACTTGGCACTTATTTTTTCATTATTTTTGCAGCAAAACCCGCAGTCAAGCATTATTTTAGTATTAAACTTGGCTCGCCTTTTTACATTTAAGTTTTTGGTGAAATATTGTTACTTTTAGTAAATAAAACTTGACAGGTATTTAGATTTAATATTTTTCTTGCTTTCTTGTGCATAGTTTCCTTTTTAATGCTATTGTCTACATTTTCCTAAGGTTAAAAATAACAGTGCACATTGCCCATTAATTATCTGCTAACTTCTTAACACGCCTCCTGTTAGTGCCTAAATTAGTCCGGGCGATAAAACGTTGTAATAGCAGGCGCGTTTGGGTATGCGGTTATATTTGACTGAAAAAAATAAATAAGCAGGTTATGAGGTATAGATATTTATGGCAACTTTTAAATAATTTTTTGGCCAATTTCTGACTTATTTCTTACCTGTCAAGTTTTTTTACAAAAATAAAAGGCAGTATACGGATGTTTTTACGATAATTATGTAAGGTAATGTGTAATAAACATAAATTTATTATGTAAGAAATATTTTGCTTATAATTTGTAACCCCGAAACTGTTATTTTTGAAAATATTTTTGTGATTGGTAAACGCATAGTTACGGCTAAATAACCCTAGGGTTTTATAACCCATATGTTAGCATCATACCACACATTCATTATTAGTAGACAAGTGTGCAAGTTTAATTTGGCCCATTCTGTATAATTTGCGGTAAATATTCTATCAAAATTACCCACGTAAGAGATAGCCCCATTAGTCTCCATTCAAACTTAAATGTATTCAATTAAATCCTGTTTTATGTTCCTACTTACCTAATTTCTGCGATTTAGCTAACGATTTTCTTCGTCTCCAACAGAATTACCCTATTTTACAAAGCTACAACTGTGTAATTTTCTTAAACTTATTTTATATACGAACAGGATAAAGGGAAAACAAAGTATATTTATGTTTTGTTGAAAATAGTAAATTAGAATTTCATTTTCAAAGCCGTTGTTTGTCCTTTGTGTTGTCTTTTCATAATTTAAATTTTTATGAAATACACTTGTTACAATATAGATAGAGAATCTAATATTATTCGTCGGTATAAAGGTAAAACTAACTTAGTAACAATTTTATGTTTTAAAGATATCAGCAATTTTACATAAACTTTGCTCTGAAAAAAAGAAAAGCATTTGCTTTCATTTTTTATATTGCTATTTAAAGTAATGGATTCTTTAAAGAATTACTTTTAATTAAAAAAAAAATATCTAAAGAACGTCAAAAAATATCAGTTTTTGTAGTTTACCTCTTTTGTAATATAACTGGACATTAAAACACTAGAAACATTTTTTAGCTCATTAAACTTAAAACTAAATTAATGGTTTGACCTAATATACCATCGATTAATAACCTGTCTCGACTTTTGCATCCAAAATACTCACTAAGTGACACATACGGATTATTATGTATTTACGTTTTAAGTTACTTAGGAGTTTTACCGTTACCACAAAAGTTTTTCTCACTTTAGTAAAATTTAATATTTTACTTAAGGGCTTTAGAAGTTAAACATGACAGTTTTTAGTTGTTTACCTGATGAACTATTACCGCAAGTTACTTGAGTATAGTTAACTTATTAAGAAAAAATGTTACTTAGTAACTTTTACCTTTAAACCAACGATATTTGCAATTTAAGACTGCAGTTTTCCAACTTTGTTTTATGTCAAAATGTCTGGGATATTAAATATCTTATTATTTATTAAATATTAAGTTTTATTATACAGTATGGTTGCGTGGGTTGAAACAAATTTATTTAAATTTCAGTGATTTGTTAAAAAAAACGCTCAAACAAGTCATTTTGTATTTTCAGCTCCATTTTTTTTTTAATAATTAATTTCTATACACCTTTGGTCACTTTAAACGGTTTGCGTGAGTAATGCGTGACAAAAAACGGTCTAAATCAAGTAAAACACTGGAGATTAGACAAAAAATACGATTACAAATTTGTCCCACTTTGTTGTTGCTTTAATTGCCCATGAACCCTCTGAGGTTACTAAAAGTGTATACAGGGTAACTCAAAAATAGGGTTATAAATACATATAATAATAATACAGTGCTTGTCTTAAGTCAAAATTGTTTGGTATTTTTTATAAAAAATTAAGGACTTGAGTAAAACAACATAAACCAAATCGTAGACAAAAAATGACAGACATAAATGTCAAACTGACATCTGGGCGCCATTTTGAAACGAAACATTAGATGGAAAGGGGGATCTTGTGGCACATTATTTTAAGGGTAATGACAAGTTCTTTATAACCCCAGAATATATTAGTGAATACCTTTACCTTCCAAAGATGGCGGTTTTTTAAAAATTACCTAAATTCCTGATTTTAATGGCCCTATCTCCAAAACTAATAAAGGTAGAAATACCTTATAAAAAATGTTCTTAAAGGTCCTTTAGTTATCTTTTAAATGGTGATATAATATACAGGGTGCGTCATTAAAAAACTGTACTTTTGTTCTACCCTGTATAGTATTACAAATATTAAAATTAAATAAATTCCTAAAAGTGCTTAAAGAAAATACCATATTAAGTGTATCTACTTTAAAAGATTCGTCCATCTAAATGAGGTATTCAGATAATTTTCAAAGTACCGCCATTTTGTAGTTAGTAAAAGTATTTCTTTTATATTCTGGGGTTTTAAAGTACTTGTCAGGAGCTTTCAAATGGTGAGCCATAAGACACCTTTTCAATTTAATTTTTCTTTTCAAAATGGCGCCCAGCTGTTAATTTGACATTTATATGTGGTATTTTCTGTCTAAAGTTCATATTGTCCCACTAAAGTCTTTACATTTTTATGAAAAAATACCAAACCATTTAAAAGTTAGGAGAGGGTTCTGAATTTAGATAAACACTGTATAAAATTATAAATATTAAACTTATCATCATCTTTATTTTATTAAATGGAAACACTCATGGTACATATTCAATTTCTTCATATAATTCCTACTGTGCTGTTATTAAGATTATTTTTCATCACTTTTTACAAATTTGTAAAGGCACGTAAACTAAATTAAATTTATATAAAAAATATATATATATTTTTTGAAGAACGCTTAAATATGTCATTTTCCTATTTCTAGTTGCTATTTTTTATGGTAAATTCATGTATAGCTTAAAAAGAAACAAAAACCATCAACTTAATATATTTTTTAAAAAACAACTATAAAAAAAATTGCCATCGAATTTTATTAAACTTTAAAAAAACAAGCTTTTTAAAGGAGGTTTGCTTTTCTATGAAACTTTTAAACACGTCGACATTTATTGGTATAAAGCTGCAGGTTCTTACTTTATATACTAATGTACATATGGAAAACTTTTTTATTATTAATTTTACAAAAAAAAAATGTTTTTAGAAAAAAGTTCTGCATGGTATAAAACCTTAAAAACAATCATATATATTTTTTTCAGTAGTACACGAGGTATCTCAAATAATATAAATATTGTTTAAGAGAAAAGTACCATTATTTTAAAAAAATCAAAAATTTTTATTTGGAAAAAATGTTAAAAAATAAATATAACTGGTAAATATTTAAAATTATTTATTTGCAAAAAAAAGTTTTTTTTTCTATTTTTTATGATAAAACAATGAAAATTTAAATTTTTGCCTTTGAAAATACTTATTGTGAAAAGTAATATTCAAAGAAAGCTTAATATTAAAGAAAATGTTGTAAATTAACAAGTTTACATATTTAAGAAGTTATTTGTTCCTAAAATTAATTTTTAATATTTTCAAAAATGCAGGTTTATATCTATTGAAAAAATACATTTTTTTAGATACCTCGTATACCACTAAAATTTAATTTTTTTATTTAGATATTTATATCTAATAATTACATTTTAGGCAGAGTGAAGCAAAAATAAGCGACGACCTTAAACTTTGTTTAGGCACCACTTTACACGATTTATCGATAGTTTAGACATTTTTATTATATCATAGCGTTTCAAATACAAAACAAAGAGAGAAGTGCTAAACTTTTTTGTGTTTTTATTTCTAATTTAGCCTTAATGGTGACCAAGAAAACTAAAAAATTGGTTGTTATGTGACTGAGGGTTGATTGGCATTTTTCTGCAACGAAGACTATAAATTTCTCACCAAAATAATGCAAAAATGCAACAAATTAGGCTAAAGTAATCAAATGCGTTGTTTCGCAAAAACTGATCAAATGACAAACTTATATATTTTTTTAAGGCAGTATTAAAAACAAAGGCTTTTATTTTATCAGACCGTTACTTTAGGTGTCATACAACAATATTCTATAAATAACGCCATATATTTGTGAGCCACAACGTTGCTTAAGCCAACGCAACGCTTCAATTCCATATTAATAGAATATCTTAATATACAAATAAAAACTTTTTTGCTTTTAGTTTTATTTTATTAAAAAAAAAAGAATATTAAATGTTGTGCACTTCTTTTGGGACTCTGTGTATGCGGGATAGTAATAATATTTTTGAATGATTACCTTTATAAAAATATAAAGAAACCTAACACCATAATAAAAAAGGTATAATTATTGCAGATATTCCAAAGCCCAAAAACAACAGCTACATAAAAACAACAGCAAACAACGCAACCGCACATTAAACGAATTTTCATCTACATATCTTGGACGAAACGCCAAGGGCAAGCTATAAGCCCTTAACCTTCAGCGCTCATAAAAAATGTTTAGCCACATAAGTCTTGACGTAAATTTATATACGTGCCAGTTTTCGACCCTTAAATAATTGCCCTGGACCAAAACATAAACAAAAACGTACCCCTTATATATGACAAGAAATGATGTAGTGGAAAATTAAGTTAAGACCCTTCAGTTTTTGACTGCCCTTTACTTTTTCCGCATAAAACTCGAGTAAAAAAAAGTTGAATATGAAATTAGTTATAAGGTTTTTTATTATTTATATATATATTTTAAAATACCCATTTTATTATTAATTACCATTTTTATTTTTTTTCTGAATAAGACATATACGTTCAAAAGAACCTTAGTTTTGGGCAAAGTCGGTCTATATAGGGTCGCGACATTCAGCCATATTGCGTTGACGTATGATAACATCACATCTCCCATTTTTCGGTCATGTTGTTCAGTGTCGGAGATATACAGTTCATTGTATTATCAAAGCAACCGTTTCCACAATAGTTTTTAATTATTATTAAGTTATAAATTCTGTCACTTTAAATAAATAATATTTGGAATTAAATCTTTCAACAAATATTACTTTCAAAACAATTAAAAATGAAATGCGCAAATTCTAGACGCCACTGGATTGATCATCAGCTTTGATTTTACCCAATCTTGCAAACTTTTCTTCGTGAGATGCCCTTCCTTGCGTCCCCCTCGAACCGCCTAAAAGTTGAGGATGTGACGCAACCTACTTCCAGTATAAATATAAACTAACCTTGAATTTGGCATACAATATTAAAAAAACCTTTTAAAACCCCAAAGTCGGTCTATATAGGGTCGCGACATTCGGCCATATTGCTTTGACGTGTTATAAAGTCACATCTCCCATTTTTCGGCCACGTTGTTCAGTGCCGGAGATATACAGTTTATTGTATTAGTAGAACAACTATTTACACAAGAGTTTTTAATTATTATTAAGTTGTAAATTCTTTTACTTTAAATAAAAAACATTTGGAATTACATCTTTCAACAAATATCACTTCCAAAGCAATGCAAAATGAAATGCGCAAATTCTAGACGCCACTGGATTGATCATCAGATTCGATTTAACCCAGTATTGCCAACTTTTCTCCGTGGAGTGCCTTTCCTTGCGTCCCCGACCTCAAATCGCCTAAAAGTTGACGATGTGTCGCAACCTTATAAATATAAACTATCCTTGAGTTTTGAGTAAAAAATCTAAAATGGACTCAATAATTTACACACCGTAAAATGTTCAAGAGGCACATTAAACATAGAAAACATAAAATTTAATTTGGCTCTCCCAGGTAAATTTTACTTAATTCTTGTTAGTGACCATTTTTGAGTTAGCATACCGGGTGTCAACTGATCTATTAGAGGAGTCATAACTTTCAGAGTATTATACGTGTATTTCATTGGTTTAAAAAGTCAGTATGTAGTAAGTAAAGTAATTATTTTATTGGTTTAAAGCCAATACTTAAAAAAAATGCAAATACATTTTTTTCAATTTGCATTAAAAAAATCTAGAAAACGGAGACAATTAAACAATAAAAAAAAATAGTGATAAAAGGTCTCAGTAACCAGAGAATTCTTTTAAAAAAGATTGTGTAAATTGGTGCGGCTTATACTGCCGAAAAATATAACCAATAAAGTGGTGCAGTTTGTGCTGCCGAAAAGCTACCGATACTTCGCTTACGTAAAATTTTCCTCGGTATAGGCAATACTCTTTGCATATCATATAGAATAGAATATAATAGAATATAGAATAGAATAGAATATGTTTTATTTCCAAATAAGTACATAATATGTACATAGGTTCGTCAATTATAACCAATAAATCAGATACAAAAACACAAAGACAAATAATTTTGTATGTTGTTACATACAATGTCAACATATCAGATAAGAATAAAAACTTATATATAAAATACAACTTAATCTAAACAATATAAACATATATACACATATATGTAAAAAACGCTCACAATACAAATATAAAACAAGCAAATTATTTATCTAGAAATTTTAGAAAACAATAGCAGTATCCAGAACAATGTAATTAAAAGTCAAGTTACTTGGCCTGCTAAAAATTCTTTTAGCGAATAGAACACACCATCGATGAGAAACTTTTTGACAGCATTTTTAAATTTAACACCACGTAGGGCTCTAAGATTTGGAGCTAAATTGTTGTATAGGTTTATACAATTATACATTGGCGATCGCTCATAGAAAGAAGTTTTGTGTTTGGGTACCAAAAGCAAATCTTTTACTCTAGTGTTGCTGTTTAAATTTAAATTTGTAAACAGATGTCTATTTTTATTTACAAACGCAAGACATTTATATATATAGACGCACGGGAAGGTTAAAATTTGTTTATTAATAAAGGTAGATTTGCATGAGTCTACATATCCCATATTAAAAATAAGTCTTAATATTCTTTTTTGAGCAACGAAAACTCCCTCACACAGACTACTGCAAACCCAAACAATTACATTGTATGTAAGAAAACTGTAAGCTAATGAGTAATAAACGGTCATCAGACTCTCTTCACTTAAAGTGTTTTTTAATTTTAGAATAGCATAGTATGCGGAGTTTAGCTTGGCACAAACATGACCAATGTGCACATCAAAAGTACAGCCTGAATCTAGATAAGTACCCAAAAATTTAACAGAATTTGAGGCCTTTACATTATTCTCTACAAAAAAATAGTCTGGTACTGGCTAACGAATATGCATATTTACAATGACTGTTTTTTCTGTATTTAAAATTAAGTTATTTTTTTGACACCACACTTCAAAGTCATGTTGCACCATCATCATACTTGCTCCAAGCTCTTCCAAGCTGTCAGACACGACTACAACTGTTGAATCATCCGCATAGTCTACATATCCCATATTAAAAATAAGTCTTAATATTCTTTTTGAGCAACGAAAACTCCCTCACACAGACTACTGCAACCCCAAACAATTACATTGTATGTAAGAAAACTGTAAGCTAATGAGTAATAAACGGTCATCAGACTCTCTTCACTTAAAGTGTTTTTAATTTTAGAATAGCATAGTATGCGGAGTTTAGCTTGGCACAAACATGACCAATGTGCACATCAAAAGTACAGCTTGAATCTAGATAAGTACCCAAAAATTTAACAGAATTTGAGGCCTTTACATTATTCTCTACAAAAAAATAGTCTGGTACTGGCTAACGAATATGCATATTTACAATGACTGTTTTTTCTGTATTTAAAATTAAGTTATTTTTTGACACCACACTTCAAAGTCATGTTGCACCATCATCATACTTGCTCCAAGCTCTTCCAAGCTGTCAGACACGACTACAACTGTTGAATCATCCGCATACATTGTCAGATTATTAGCTTTTAAATGGTTTGATACATCGTTAACATAGAGTATAAAAAGCAGTGGCCCGAGGACAGAACCTTGCGGAACTCCCAAGTGCACTGCTTTAGTATCAGAAAAAGTCTCCCCATATTTAACAATTATTTTTCTATCAGTCATATAAGACTCAATCCAGTTAAGAAGAGTACCCCGTATGCCCATATTATAAAGCTTTGCTATAAGGAAAGATATATTTACTGTGTCAAAAGCAATTGACAAATCAAAAACGAGGGAAACAACAAATTTTCCCTGATCCAAGCTTTTATAAATAAAATTTAAAAGGTTAAATGACGCAGTCTCTGTAGATTTTCCAGGGAAGAAACCATGCTGACACTCTTCTACGAGGCCGTATCTTCCAACAAAATGAATTATACGGCGATAAACAACTACCTCAAGCACTTTGGAAAATATAGATGGCAAAGTTATTTGTCTATAGTTCTCTATATCGGTTTTATCATTTTTTTATAAACTGGAACTATATTTACGGTCTTTAGTACCTGAGGAAACACGCCCTCTGATAAGCTAAGGTTTACGAGATCACTTAGTAGGGGGCCAATCAACTGACCAATGGACTTTAGTAGTTTAGAATTTATACCATCAGTGCCTGAAGAATTCTTATTTTTCAAGTTACTAATTATGTTTCTTATCTCAGTCTCATCAGTGTTTGTAACCACTATTGAATTGCTCAATAAGGGACCAACTGTACATATGGTACTACTTGTACCATACTTATTAATTAGTTTTTTTCTGAGACATTGCTGAAGTAATTTACAAATTTGTTTGCTATATCGTGTGGTTCAGTGATTAATTCATTATAAATAGTTAACTGAATAGCGTGATTATTAAAATTTTGCCCGTTAAGCTGATTATTTACAATTTTCCATATAGTTTTGCTTTTATTTGTGGAGTTGGAAATAATATTTTTATAGTAATCTTTTTTACAATTTTAATTTTATTTTTATATTCCTTTTTTTAACTTTGTACATTTCACAAAGTTCTACATTTCCTATATATTTTTGTTGCCAGTATAATCCGTCCAACTCTAATTTTAATTGTGCTAATTGGGGAGTATACCAATTTTCAGCCCTAACATTTTTAACAACATTTAACCTAACTGGACAGGCAAAATCCAAACAATACACTATATTTTCAACAAATGCCTTCCACACATGATCAGTTCCTTTGTAACAATATAGAATTTCATTCCAATTCTGCCGTTTTATAATGCTAGTAAATGCCTGTATATTACTAGGTGATAAGCACCTTTCTTTTTTTGTTTATTACATGTTGTTGATGACACCTTATCACTCAAAAACATGAAATTCATAAGGTGTGCAAAATGATCGCTTATGTGTGGATTAATAATATTACACGTATACATTTTATTGTCAATGTTTGTAACTACATAATCTATTGTGGAGATACTGGTTACACCGTTCTTATTGGTAAAAATTCTAGTGGGCTCTGTAGTGGTTATATTAAGTCCAAAAGAGTCAAACAAATCACATAGCTTTCTTTTATTATTGTTTTCAGTAAGGTAATCTACATTTAGGTCGCCACAAAAATAAGCTTATTGTAACGCCCAAGAATCTTTGAAAAGACTGAAAAAACTACGTCAAGAAAAACGTCTATGTTGCCAGCACCCGGTCGGTAGCAACAGACTATACAGACATCATCAAAACTAACTCCGCACATCTCACAGTGTGCCTCAATAGCAGCATTATTTATTAAATTATTTGTTTTAAACTTGCTCTTCAAACATTTTTTTACCAATATCAACGAGCCCCCGTGCTCATAAAAATCCCTTGAAAAGTAAGAAACTACCTGATAACCTCCAATAATTAAGCTACTTGGTTCCGAAAACCGAAGCCAGTGTTCAGTAACACACACTATATCTAAATTTTCTTTCTCTAGAAGCAACTCTAATTCGTCAATTTTATTTGTTAAGCTTTGAACATTCAAATGAATTAGTCTTACAGTTTTCTTATCTATTTTTCCTCCAGATTCCACTGGGATAGTCTTGGGTATAAAAAAGTACCCAATCGCATGTTAGAAACATCTGGTACCGTACAATTGCCTTCTGGCTCTAAACTTAAATTATCTGTCTTTTCCAAATTATTAGACTGTTCCACAATGCCCTGGATATTCCCTGAATTGGAAGTTACATTGCATTCCCCAATATTACTGCTCTTGTTTTTTAAGTCTATTATGTTATTTACATTATTAGAAATTTCAAGAGACAAATTAAGTGCATTATCAACAATTTGATCAAGCGTTTCTCGTACTACTTGAATACTTGACTCTTCCCTACATGCCTGCACATTTAAATTTGTATTAATTTTATCTTCCGCGGGTATGTTCGAGATTACAGATTTTATAACAATATTTTTACAAACATTTTTACATAGAACATAATCAGATATAACCTTGCATAATTTTGCTTTTGTGTAACGATATATGCCACTTAAAGCTGTATTACATAATACTCTAATTGACGCGTTTTTTTAACAAGAAGTTCTGAATATAAGACAAAAGACGACTAGCGGTGGAATGACAAGTTGCGTTGTTATATTTAAGACATAAAATTAAGTTCGTAAATTTACCCACTGAAAGTAGCATATCTATTGATTTCCTTTTTAATGATTTTATATAATTAAGATCCAAAAACAAAATAACAGAATCATTTACATCATAGTCTTTACATACACTAAAAATCGAGTCCGCCAAAGAGCAAGGATGAGCACCAGACTTAACCCATCCCTCGACAAAAAATTGGTCATTTTTCAAACAATTCCTGAGCAATGATACACAATTCAATGCAGAACCATCTCCATATATAAGTACTTTTTTTCTTTTTTCTGTAGGTGTTAGATAAGTTTTATAATTAGGACTTACCAACTCATTATTTGGATTATGGGCCCGCTCGGTGGTGTTTTTTGTTTTAACTTTTTTGTTGTTTTGTTTTTCCGATGACTCACTCACACTGCATTTTATGGATGTTGTGGGTTTATCCTTGTTTGTGAGTAAAATGTTGCACTGTGTTTCCGTTGAATGCGTTGTAGTTTTATTGGTTTGAGTAGCTGAGCTATTTGTTGAGATAGAAATAGGTTTATCAGTCTGTGTAGCTAATGAATGTGTTATAACTTTATTTACTGTAGATTCCCTAACTTTTTCCAGGAGCATAGTTAGGTTCTTGATTTCCTCTTTTTTGTTCCGGAGATCCCTTAGTAAGTGATCAATCTTTTTCTTTCCCCTTTTACATTCTTGATCAAGTTCTTCATTAATACAGAGCTGATCTGCTAATTTATTTCGTAAGTCACTTATGATGTCATTAAGAGGTTCTTTGTTAGTGCTTAGATCTTCATTGAGAACGATGTTGGTACAACTAATATTCGGTGATATACTTTGGACAGTCTCAGTCACCTTAGGCATATTTGTGCTGTTTGATCTAAGTAGCCTTTTAAACAGTTGTCCAGCATTTTGGTTTGTTTGGTTAGTTTCAGGTAAAGACATGGTATGAAGTTATCAAGATATTTATAATCTTAAATAAAAATAAAAAATTCTGGAGGCACTAAAAACATAGGCGACACAGCGGCATACTGGAACACAGTCTGTTCAGAGAATTGGCGCCAAAATAAACAGTTCCCAATATTTGAGGGTTATACCAATCACAATATGATAAATTATACACACTTGGCGGTAGAGAGACACAAATTTATTAAAAAATATGCTTGACACAAAAGTTATGAAACACACGAACAACTTTCCACAAATTAAAAGTTCGCTATTACTTCTTAAACACTTAATTAGAATAGACAAAGGGACTATACGTCACCTTCGAAGCTACGTTCGCGTATATATGTTTTAAAAGAAAAAAATAAAATAACACATTAAAAAAGTACTGATAAGATATCTTAGTAACCAGATGATCATTAAAAAAAAAACAATATCAGTAGAAGTCTCTAATAAAGTGTCTGAAAATCATGGCTTTGCTTTTAAAATATATAGGTTTCTCGGCGAAATCTACCAACTAATCTTTAAAATAGTTTGGTAGAAATCTTTTTTCCTATTGGTCATTTTTAAACTATTTTGTTATCTACACTAACCATAGATGGCGACATATATTATAACACATGTTACTTTCGGTGTATCACTGTTTGTGTACCCACCTCAAATGTACATACATTAAGGATATTAAAAGTCTTTATCTATTAAATGGGACAATCAATATCAAGATCGGGTAAAATTTGGGTAAAACGGTGTCACTTAAACTACTTTTTGGCATACAAATAATTCCGGTCACTTGGTTTAGTGTCAAGGCGGCACTAACAACTTTTTTCAAATTTAAAGAGGTGTTAGGTAGCATCTCGTTTTAAAGGACTTTTAATTCTCTCTTTATCGCCGCTTAATTTTTAAAAATCGACCCATTCGTTTTAGAGTTTAGCTGCAATTTGTACATACAGTGCGGTTTTTAAAAGTTCTTTCTTTAATAGCTCTGGAATTGGACAAGATAATAAAGTCGGATAAAATTTCGGTCAAAGTACTTTTTAGCACAAAAATGATTCCGGTCACGTGGCCCATTATCCAGGGGGCACTAGCAATTTTTTCCAAATGGAAAGGGATTGTAGCGCCTCGTTTTAAAAGCCATGTAATTCCTTACTTAATGCCACTTCGTTTTTAAAATCGGCCCATCCGTTCCAGACTTACAAGCCATGCCATTAAAACAGCATTGTTTTTACACTATTTAAGTCAAATTTCAAATGTTTCTAAATCTGGAACGGCTGGACCAATTTTCTTAAAGGAAGTATCGTTAGCGAGAGAATTTAAGGACCTTTAAAACAAGGTGCTACATGATCCCCCTTTCCATTTGAAAAAAAAGTTGTTAGTGCCTCCTGGGTATTAGGTTACGTGACAGAAAATATTTTTATGCTAAAAGTAGTGTAAGTAACACCCTTTTACCCAAAATTTACTCGACCTCGATATCTTGTCCCATTCAAAAGAGAAAGGAGGGGGAGGACTTTTAATATTCTCACGTTCTCAGGAAACGTCTTTAACGAAGTGTCTGAAAATTATGGCTTTGCGTTTTAAACATAGCTATGGATAATTTAAAAAGAATAAGCTTTTATTATTAGTCATAAATAATTTTAAGGAGTATCTTTAGGTCTTTCATGTCCAATAGAATCCATGTAAATTTTTTTAATTGAGGGGTTATATACAGTTGGAAGGCCGATAGAATACGATTTTTCTAAAAAAATTCTGATAAAACTTTAAAATTTATTGGTATAAAAAGATTAGGTTAAATCTGGTAATTTAGCGAAGAAATAATTTTTTTGTTAAAATGACGAATTCTCAAAAAAAATCGATCTTTGGCCAAAACTTCGACCTAAAATTGTTTATAAAAAATAAATTATTTATCGGTGAAAAAAATCTTTGATTAATTACTAAAATATATAATTAAGAAGCTTGTGTTAAAATTTGAGACTCATCGGTTCAGCCGTTTTCGAGTAATGTTGGTCACCGACACACGACACCATTTTGACAAAAACGAGTTTGATGTTTAAAAAGCACATAAAAGCAGTTTGAAACGCCTATTCAAATTTGCGTGTAACTTCGAAAGTATCCACCAGAACGATATAACATTTTTTATGTGTATTCTTAAATATATTTTCATTAAGAAAATAAAATTTAAAGAAAAATCGATTTTTAAAAAGTCTAACTCTATAATGACCCCCTAACACTTCTGGTTAGTTTATACAGTGCATTTTGTTTATCTCCTCCCCTTTTATTTTTTAAACGGATCGATCTAAAAAATAAAACTTTGGGATATTAAATTGATGCATAAATACTTTATTTTAAAGTAAAATTGACAGATGAAAATTTCAAGATGGCGGCTGGGTGCCATCTTGAAAACAAGAATTAATTTGAAAGGGAGTATTATGACATATTATTTAAAAGCTCCTGTCAAGTACTTTATAACACTAGAATATAAAGTCAATACCTTTACCTAATACAAATTGGCGGTACCTTAAAATTACCTAAATACCTGATTTGGATGGCCATATTTTCGAAAATATTAAAGTTAGATGTACCTAATGTGGTATTTTCTTAAAGCTCTTATAAAGATCTTTTTAGTCGTGTTACTGGTAATAATATACAGGGTAGAAAAAGAAGTATATTTTTTTAATTGGGCGGTTAAAATATTATATCACCATTAAAGAGATCAATAAAAAGCTTTAAGAAACCTGTATATTATTAAGAATATACCACGTTGTTAGGTACATCTAACATTATTAGTTTCGGAAATATAGCTATCCAAATGAGGTATTTAGGTATTTTGTATTAGGTCAAGGTGTTGACTTTAAATTCTAGGGTTATAAAGTACTTCTTAGGAGTTTCAAAATCATGTGTCACAAGACCACTTTTTCCTTTTAATTTTTTCCCAAGATGGCGCCCAACCGCCATCTTGAAGTATTCATCTGTCAATTTTACTCTGAAATATAGCATGTATGCATTCATTTTATATCCAAAAGTTTTATTTTTTTAAATTAATCTCTTTAAAAATAAAAGGGGGTAAAGGTTAAAGAAATGAACTGTATACCTACTAGCACTAGGTTTTAAAATTTAAATTTAACGACGACAAAAAGGACAATTTAGTATTGCCAAAAATATTTGACCCTTTTGCGACAATAACAGCAAAAATATTCCACGTATCATTATTCAACGATACTCTTGGGACTACCCTTGTCTCCTTTACAATATTGCCTATTTTTTTTACCTTTACTCGTTGATCCTTTAACTGATGTTTATTTGCAACTTCTTTAGTGTTCATTTTTTCAATTTTAGGTCTAGTTTTTTTTAACAGTTAGTTGTTCGCAAATAAATTTAATCTTTTTCCATCGATATTGTTGGAGTTGGACAGGGTGTTTGGATTTCGTAGAAATTGCAGAGTACCTCGGTTATTATTAGAGAAAGATACTTGTGGTTTTTACGAAGTGCTGCTACTTTTTGATGTAACGAAAGATAATACTAAAATATTTTTTATGACGGCGAAATTAGCTTTTTTTATTTTGTGGCCACCTTCGTATTTCAGTTTTTTAACTTACAGCAAAATAATAACCTGATATAAACAGATATTTTTAGGTAGAGTCTAGAAATGTTGTTGGATTTTTTTGAGATTCGAACCAAATATAATTTTTCTTGTGGAATCTACATATTTTTAAATTATTAAGTTATGGCGAAAAGATGCTTTTTACAAATATGTAATACCTAATAGGTAGTAATTTTATATTTTTAGACCCCTAATTAATGTTTTAAATTTTAAAATTAAATTTTACACAGTGAGTCCTATAGAATTTATTACCCATGAGTAAATTGGTAATAATTTGTTTACATTTTACATCAACATCTAAGTATTAGCTATCCCCCAGCACCTCTATTTACCTCTCAATTTTTCAAGTTTGTTTAGTTATTATTTAACTAAAAACTATATACAGTGTAAATGTAAATAGTCCCCCTCCCCTTGCTAACTTTGGTACCCTTAATTTTTTTATTTATGAAATTTGGGTATGACTAATGGAAAGATATAAACTACTTTTTGACGTAAAAATAACAGTTTTCAACAATCAATATTGCGGATGGGCACCACCTTAGAATAAACATTTATAGAAAAGGGGAGTCTTGTGGTACATCATTTACAAGCTCCTAGTAAGTACTTTATAATCCTTAAATATAAAGTCAATACCTTTACCTACTACACAATAACGGTACTTTAAAAATCACCTAAATACCTAATGTGGCATTTTCTAAAAGTTTTTTAAATATATTTCCATTGGTTTATATTGTTTTATTAAAGCACCTTTTATATTTAATTACCATAAAAAAATCTTTAAAAGAGCTTAGGGAAAATACCATTTTAAGTACATCTAACTATATTAGTTATGGCCGGAAATATGGCCATCAAATCATAAATTCAGTTATGTTTTAAAGTACTGTCGGTTTGTATTAGGTGAAGACATTCACTTTATATTCCAAGGTAATAAAATATTCGCCAGGAGCGTTAAAATGATATGCCACAAGACATCCCTTTTTATTTAATTTTTTTCATAAGATGGCGCCCATTTGCCATCTTGATTGTTGCAACTATCATTATTACTTTAAATAATAGTTTATATCCTCCCATTAGTTACACCCAAATTATATAAAAAAAAACTAAGAGTACAAAAGTTAGTACGTACACACTGTATTTTTAATCAGCGTCACTGTATTGTAACATTTAAAAACAATATCCAGAATCAGTATAAATCCATGTTTTTTTTAAATGATTTAAATCATAATAGTAGAAAACCGTGTGTGAAACTAGTACCAAAATTATTATTAATATTCTAATTTTGAGGGTATTAGTTTTATTTATTGTTCTGTACTATTTAGTTTTAAATTAAATGTTTTTCTAAAATTACGGAAAGATATGTACTGATTTGAGACACCGTTTTCAGAGCCACCGAAAGCGATATCCGGCCCTGGTACTGGTTTCAAATGCCCTATTATTCCCAATACCAAGTTGTTCATTCCGCTGGTCCTCCGCCCTTTCGCCAGGCCTGAGTGTTTTAAATATGGCGTTAATCCAAAATATTTAGTAAATCATTAATTAATAAGTGAAAAAACTCAAGGAACCGAGAGGTGAATAGGGCTTTTAAGCGGAGTAATATAATGATAGCCAACGTCCGAAGACAGATACCAAGAAAAGAATAAACTTTTGATGAAACACCATAGCAAGAAAGTTAAAGAGCAAATTTTGCCAGACTTGGCGCACTTAATACAGTTTTAGTACCTTACCTAATAATAATTTCTTAGCGTACATATTATAGATATATTCCTTTTATTATTATTATTAGGTTCCTTATATTTAAATGTAATTCAAAGGGTAGTGTAAATAAATAATGTACCCCTAAAGACAAAATGGTATCCAAGGGATCTTAATTTACTGTAGAGACGCCTATAGTGTGCTATAAATTTTCTTATTCTAGACAGAGATAGATTAGGTGACAATTTAATTTTGGTATAAGGGTTACACTGGGCTTTCAATAGGCTGCAAAACGTTTTCGGTTTTGAAGTATGTTTTAATAGGATAAGAAGAGGGTAAGATGTAATCGTCTATCTAAATAGAGAAGTTGAACGAAGAGATTGTTTTGTAAAGTGGTACAGTGATATGATGAATGGGTATATTCGTTATTTTTATTAAATTATATTTACATGAAAATATAAGTTTATTAAAAAATTATTAGTTTGTTAAAATGTAGATTAAAAATATCTATAAGGCGATTTTTTCTACTTAAAAATAGTACACAAACATTAGGTTCTAACTTACCTTAGATATACTACAGGAAACACATGGTTAAAAAAGTGTGAACAACTCGGGGCTTTTAGATAGAATGTTAATATTGTATAATAGTGACACCTTATGTTCCTGTGTTAAGAGTTGTTGTTGGAAGAAACAATTTTTTGATAATACCTAGGAGCAGAAACCAGAAAACTATTCATAGCTTATTGGTTAGCAAAACGTTTTTTTTGTAAGACAGAAGGTATTAATAACCAATCGGCTATTAAAAAAAATACGATTTTCAAAAGCTGTTTTTTTAAATAATTTTTATTATTTTCAAATTTTAAAAAGTATAATAATATAATCTTTTAAGATATGCTGGGTACGACAAAAATTTTATTTCTAAAAATATCACACTTTTTTTCGTACCTTGTACATCTTTAAAAATATCAAATACGGATATTGAAAAATCAATCTAACAAAACAATATTTTTATTTGTTTTATAAAAATAAAATAAAAAATTAAGAGGTAAGTAAGTGAGTTATACCAAATAGATATATGTACATAACATGGTGTAATTTAATTTTTTTGCACTAAATCCAGACAATCCAACTCGATCTTTTGGTCTATCTCTTTTCTTATGGTCAATGGTAATTTAATATTTCCTTAATTATTATTTGTAAACCCAAAAAGGCCATATTTATGTCTTGGACTTGTATCAACTATCTCCTTTACTTTGTAACTTTTTTTCTTTTCCTTTAGATTTAAAGTTTCTTTTACCCTAAATACATGCATACTTTAATTAGTAAAACTTTAGGTTTGGTTCTATAAAACGATTAGTTTTTTTTAAGGTAAAAAATATAATATGAATCAATAAAACCAAAAAAAAAAACGAAACGTTTTCGGACAGCAAAATGAATTATTATTAGGGTTAGTTTAACTTTTATTCGGCGGTTTTTATTACTTTTATAAACATTGCCGTCGGACGGCGGTACATCTACTAATAAAATTAGTAAAGACCGCCGGTAATAAAAACTATTTAAATTTTTGGCGGCTTTCATATATCTAAATATTGGACAATGTCATCAAGTAGCTTCTATCATATGGAACAACATCATTTTATGTTTTTCACAATAAAATATATTTAATATTTTAAAATAAGTTGGGTAATTTTAGTTTTACACAATTAAGTTGTAGCTTTATATTTTATCATATAAATGTGAGAAGACACAAAAGTTTGGACTTAACAAAATGACTTAAAATTTTAACACTTAAAACAAATTGTTTCGTTTTAAAAGTGATCTTAATATTAACAAAAATTTTCATTACCTGACGCATTTAGGGTAAATTTTTCTTAAACAAAAATTAGTCAAAATGTAAAAAATATACAGGACCTACAGTTTACCATTTCTTTTAAACAAAAAACGAAATACCGTCTTTGAGGACTCCAAAAATATCGGCACATTTAGTTTTAAAACATTTTTTAAGTACAACATTATATCCCTTGATTAAGTCTGTTTCTATGTAAGCCTAAAACAAGTTTTAATTCCTCCTAGATACATTATGTAAAGCTTCCCGTGGGATTTACCCTATAAATTCCCAGACGGTTAACAAATTAATTTAGTTTTACAACTACTATTATGTAGTGTCGTCCCCTTGGATATTAACCTTTCTATAAAGCTATTTTCTTGATGGGCGATAGCCTTATTTAAATTCTAATTAGACTAAATGCATAGGGATTATATTTTGTAAAGGCTTAATTGCCGTAAAAATGTTATAAGTAAATATTTTATGAGCACGATTAAGTAATACCCTTATAATAAGTTAATAACTTAGTATTTAATTTACCAACAAAATTAGCAGCATATCAATTTATTTAACGTAGAAAAAGGTATTAAAAAAATTAACAAAAAGAAATCTTTTATTTTCGATGGTTAAAAGAAAAGCTCCTGCTTTTTATGTAATTTATACAGGGCGCGTAAAGCCAAGCAGAGACTAATTGAACTAGGACTTCTAAGCAGTTAATTATCAGAAATCAGTTAAATACACACCAAATCGTGAGGTATGGTGTAGGGTAGGTGGTGTATTGTTTATTTAGCAAAAAGGTTTTTAAACCCCACTTTAATAGAGCTACTAACTACTATTTATTTGAAAAAAATGTTTTTTTAAGACATTGTAAATCTTTTTTAATATTAACTGGCAGACTATACTGGGTGTTTTCCAACTACGATACCAAACTTAAAGGGGCGATTTTCTATGTTTTTTATGAAAAAAGTTTTTATAAACGTATGTCCGGCCTTAAATTATATCTGAGAATCGAAAATAAAAGGGGTTAGAGTTTTTCCTGGTTTTCGACAATTTAGCTAAGAACTCCTGATTTTCCATGTTAATTACCAGGAACCCTCCCGCCAGACTGGTTTTAAGTGCCTTACAGAATTTATCAAAGTGGCTGTAGCAGGTCTGTCGTAAATAACAAAAAAAGGAAGAATTATTTTTTGTTTACTGTATTCCTTTATGCTCCAGAACCGCCCGGAACGACACCATAAGTGTTCCTTTTACATTTTTTTGACATTTTTTATGTTGAAGAACCGTTCTTGACACTATTGAAAGTTCGGAGAACGGTTCAGAACGGTTCTACAAGGTAAAAGGAATACACTAATTAAAATCACTATTGTTGTGTCACGGTAAGCACAGTATTTGTGCTCTGCGAATCTCCTTTTGGCCTACCCATTTTTTTGTCGCAAACTATGCGTTATCGCGAATACAAAACACGTTTACGAAAATCACTTCGCTAACTTTGTACTTTATGGTTAACTGTCATCTTAACTACAATATTGTGTTGTAGGGCAACTGCGTAGATAGTGAGGAAGAATTTATTCACCAAAGAAGAATCATTAGGTTAAAATTTCGACTTAACTCTAGGAGTTAGTTAAGATATAGAGCTAAATTTAATAATAAAAACATATTTTCTTTGCCTTGTTTGTATAGGTGTATTTAAATTCCTATTGTATGTCAAGGGAAATCCAAAGAAATTTCAAAAAATTCTTGTTTAAATGCTTCCTCTTTTAATTTGGAAAATTATAGATCATGCATATATAAAAAAACCCAAGTATAGTGGTAAAAATCTTTAATAAATTACCAAAAAAAATTAAAAGTTACCAATTTAATAAACTAAAATACCATATAAAAAATTTCTTTAACAAAGATGTTACTATTCGGTTGATGAATACATGTCAGACTCGTCAGATATATTATAGGATTTTTCTTTTAAATTGTTTTTATTTGTGTAATGTATTGTAAAATGTGTATGTTCTCGTTTTAGATATTGTATTGGTTAACCCTTCCCGAAAAACTCGAACTTTTAAGGGCAAAACCTGTTTTTGTATTTTTTTTTCGTATATTTAATCACATTTTATTAACAAACAATACATTTTAATAAATTATCTATGTTTTTTAAACACTATGAACAGTTGAACTTTTTTGACTCTACAATTTTTTTAGAATATTTTCAGATATCTTTTATTACAATAAATAGGTAGATATTTTTGCAAAATTTAGGATTTGGTAATGAAATTTAATTAAATTTACGGAAAAATACACATAAAGAATTTGCTTTAAAAGTTTTGATTTTTCTGGGAGGAGGGCTACCAAAATATTAGCTTTGTTTTTGCAAATTCCAAAATAAACAAAAGTTGGCAAAGTTTTACTTAAGGCTAATAGCATATAGAATATATTTAAAAGGGGCCCATGTCCCAGTTTTTGGGAAAAATTATTTAAGAATCCTAGTGCCTTTTACAATTACATTTAAGACCCTGCAGAACTTTCTAAAAGGGTTTTTGTCGTAAAATTAACATTAAAAAACCTTTTTATATAATGCCAACTTACGTATACACACAGTATATGACAATGCAAAACAAAATAAATATTTTTAATTTTCTATACCACAACAATTGTTACCACAAAGGCAGATACGAGGAAACCGACAACAATCCTTGTGGTTACGCCGTATCTCCACCGTTTTTGTTTATTATTGCAAATTAGAAGTTGTACGATGCTTAAAGCTGTACGTTAAGTTTCCTTGTGTTTTATTTTAAACAAATCAATACGTTAAAATAAATTTAAAAAAATCGGGAAATCGGATACAGTTTAAAAAAGTGTTTACAGTTTGTAATTATTTATAAGTTTTTAGGCTTAAGTGCAACAAAGAAAAGGCATAAAATAAGTGACAACTAAAAACTTTGTGCATTCATGTGCTTCTCAAGAGTTTAAAATATGTATAAGTAAATAGGCCAATTATAGATTTTAATAGAATTTGTTAACCCTATTGCTGCAATTAATTGCCGCAAGAAAGTTTTTACGGTAAACATTCTGAACAAATTTGTATGCAAGAAAAATTTCAGTTAGAAAAATGGCACTTAAGAAATCTTTAAAACTTTAAAAATATTGTTAGCAAATATATTGATAAATTAGCATTACATAGATTATGCAAAGAAGTTCTTAGAGTAATTCCAATAAACTTAGACGGGGTATTTTACAATTTAATATTACTAGACAAGTATTTAAATGCTCATTTTTTTTCTTCTTATTTATCTGGTTTAATTTTCCCTTTTCATAAAAAAATTGATACTTATACATACATAAAAAATTATGTTAATCTAAGTTTTTTCAGTTAAAAATAAGAAGAGTAGTACATATTATATATAAGTTAAATTTGCAAGTTTGCATCTCTACAATATATTAATCTCTTTGGTAAAGAAAATTTTTATTTTAAAATTTGCATAAAAAGTGATTTTTTGAATAACCTCTCGCCAGAGAAAATCTAAATTTAAAACAAAATTAACTGGCCATTGTTAATTGAAAAATATAAGTAATTTAGGATTTTTAAATAAAATTTTACATAAAAAATATAAACGAAGGACTCGCTGATTAAGCTAAGTATTTTTTGGGGAGGGGGCATGTTCATTTTCCTAGTTGCGCACCTAATAGTACAAGAGCCTGTGAGGGGCAGACCTTCGTCATTTTGTTAAAGCGAAAAGTTTGACAACGAATGCTCCCAACATAGATAGACGCGATGCAAGACTATGAAGTTTAACACATAGTGGCTTTGTCAGGTACCAGGTACCAAAGGTTAATAAATTAAAACTTGACACTCGTCATTTTGTAAAAGTTAAATTTTATATTGTGTTACTTGGGTTCGTACTGGAAAATATTTCCTTAGTTACCAGACATTTTAACAGTTCTAACTCATTGGCAGACAAACATTTTAGGTGGCCCAATGATCCGAGAAAGTCTAATATTTCTGCTATTTACTATTTCAGTTTTTTTTCAATTGTTTTTGGAACGCTCTGTATACATTAAAATATTTTAAGGACATGCCTATTTAGAAACCCTACAACTAATATGTAATTTTTTGTCATATCTTAAATGTTCGAAATATTAAACTTCATCGAACCATGGGGCTACATAAAATGTTTGTTAGCCAAGGGGTTGGAACTGTAGTCAAAACTGTCTGCCTACTGGAAAAATATCTTTTAATAGGTACCCAAGTAACAAATATACAATTCAGCTTTTACAAAATGAACAAAGTTACATATGTTTCAAATAATTAACCTTTGGTACCTGTTACCTGCCAAAGCCACTATAAGTCAAACTTTATAGTCCCCCATCGCTTTTATCCAATCAGGGAGCATACGCTGCCAAACTTTTAGCTTTTCAAAATGACGAAGGTCTGCCGCTTACAGGTTCTTACTTAATACGCTTACTCATATTTATATGATTTTTTTACTTAGGGACTTTTCTTGTATCCTAATTATTTATAATAAGTAAATTAAATCATTACCAAAAATTGTACCCGTAGAAAATCTTAATTAATATATCTTTGCAAAAGACAGTTTGTTTGTATTTGGTGGCACAAATCCAAATTTGTGCGATGGATCCAGAAATTCAGAAAACCAATGCCAATAACAACAAGGCTAATGCCAGTGATATTTCAATTAATGCACCAGATGCCGGATTGGAATCAACCGAGGATGAAATTACCGATACTGATGGTAAATATATTGGAGTAGTGGAAAATATATTACTAGTAAAGTCGCATATATAGGGATTTATTTATGCATTTAGATCCTGATGCGTTATAAATTTATCAAGATTGTGCATTTCACTGATTAGAGCGTGTATGAATCATTTGACAATTAGTCGATGTTATATAACGAGGTGACAAACGGTGCTGATAGCAACCTTTTTATTTGTGAAATTTGGAAAATAAAATAAAAATTCACTCCCGGATAAAAAGAAACTGGACAAAGGAAATGTTGTTAAATATCAATCTTAAATAACTCTTTGGTTTTTTAGCGTTTTTGATTATTTTCTTTTCGAGTGGTAGCTTCTTTTATATAAATTATTATTTAATACGGGGATTGCAAAAAATTTATAGGATTGAATGTTATACAGGGCAGAGCCAAGTGTTGTATTTTGACCAACATTTTCAGAACACCCTGTGGAATAATTTGGCATCACATTTTTTTACCAGTATTTTAAACCCCCTTTTTTTAACATTTCTGTTTTTAATTTATATCAGCTACCCCTATTCTAAAAAAAAACACAATAAAATATTTGTGGAGTTATACTTTTACACCTTTCAATTTTTTTTTATTTTTATGTTAAAAAATACAAATACTAGTTTGTTAAGTCGTTTCGTAGTTTTTAAATCAGTAATCAGGTTTTTGTTATCCCTTAAGAAAAACAGGGCACGACAAAATGTGTAATTTAAAAAAAGTAACACCCTGTATATTATTTCACCAGTAAAAAGATCTTTTAAAGACCTTTTTCTAAGAAAACTTCAAGGTGAAGGTATATAGCGAAAATGTGTATATAAATTATAAGTCCAGATATAGTAAAGGGCAGGGATGGCGAACCTTTACGTATCAACGAATCATTTGTCGTGCCATCAACTAATTTTGACTTGAGAAAATATTAAAAATAAATACCTGATTCACACATGTTTCTCGTAGTACCTAATGAATTTTGTAGTCACGGACGTGCCAAAAATATTCTGTCGCGTGCCATTGTTTTGCGATCCCTGGTATAGGGTGTTATAATTTAAATCAACCCCTGCGATTTTAGCAAAACTACGCTTTAAAAAATGCCATGTTTAATCCCGTAATAGCAATTTTAATTTATTAGTGACAAAGCAATATCAGGCGCGCTTGTGGCGGCTTCGGTTGTATCGGCAAGCGTCGATCTCCGGAGTTAAGCAGTGGAATGCGCGCCCATAATTTGGATGGGTGACCGGCACCAGCGGTGTTTTGGGCAACGGCACACGGTGTTCTGCTCGGGGATGCGGACCGAACAACAACCATCCAAGTTATGGAATAAATGGTGTGTGAATGGGAAGGAGTAGGGGTCAAGGTACAATAAGCCTTCAGGCTGCAGTGCACCACCTAGGGGGGCGGTCGTCGGACCTGGGTGAGATGACCCTGAAAGGGTGAAAAAAAAAAAAGCAATATCAAAAATATTGCGATGTAGGTATCCCTTATACCTTAAATTACTGACATATTATCAAAAAGATAGAAACGGATTCTTACATTACTTTTTAGGTTAAATGCTGTTGCGTAGTTAATTTTTTATTATTACTGTTTTTTTCTACATACATTTTAAAATATAAAAGAGTTTGGGTTTATTTTATTATTAAGTAACATTTCGAATTTTTGCAAGGCAATCAGCACATCAACCTGTTTTTTTTTTTTTGTAAATTCTTCATAGATAATTAAACTAAAAAATTAAGCAGTACCTAATAAATCAAACAATATTGTATTTTCCAAGCCATCTTAGGTATCAGTACTGTCCGGCTAAAAGTTACTTAGTTCTGTTGATAAAAAAATCAGTTAATAAAAATGATTGTGATATACTGCTACCTAAAATATTATTAGTGTGGTTTTAAATTATTGATCATAAAATACTCTCTTTACCTATTTAAATGAGCCACCCTTTATCTATGTGAAAAATTGACGTTTGATCACAAATATACATTATATACACATATACTGTATACACTAATATCTAAACAATTAAGTTACCCATAAAATTAGAGATTACTAAAACAAAATTCGGCACCATTGGTTTGGCAAATTACTATTAAAAAAAAAAAAAAATTGGCAAAAAATAATTAATATAATAAACAATATAATAACCAATTTTCTTTTTTTCTGACTTTACAAAGGAGGAGGTTCTCAATTTGCCTTAAAGTTTTTTTGTGTGTATGTTACGCCATTACTCCGGCGTTTGTAAACCGATTTTAAAAATTCTTTTTTATTTGAAAAAGCGCACTTCCGCGCAATGTCGCATTAACTGTTTGGGGCGCCCTAGGCTGGTATTCCCAGAGCGCCTATTGTTAAAATAAAAACCACCAAAAAATCAACAAAATTTTTGAAGGGCAAACAAAAAAAGGTTTTTCCTGCGTGGCACCTACTTTCAGTTCAAAGCGTCTTACACCACCCGGAATAAAATTTGAAGAGCAAAATAACAAAAAAAAGTCTTTTTCCCCTTTTCGCGCCTATTTTATTCCAGAGCGCCCTATTCACAAGGCAAATTAGTCACCCAAAATCCCAACCCAACCTAAACTTTTTAAAAACTCCCCTGTCTGGCGCCTATTTTCTCATGGCGCCCTAGGTTGTAGCCTAGATAGCTTATTGGTTAATACAGCACTGCTTCCGTGATAATTTCATAAAAAACAAGTTAGAATTGCGAAAGAAAAAGGCACTAGACCTATTTTTTCCTCTTTGCGGCAAAGCTGCGTCTAGGTAGGGAATATGCTTAAATAATTAAGAAAAAAAGAAATTAGGGGCGCCTTCAAATTCGACAACCTTGGGGTAAAATTAACCCTTTAACCAAACTAAAAGAGGTACCAGTACTATCTTTTGGTGTATGTTAAACGATTTATTAGTAATAATAATAAACTAAAAAGCAAAAAAAACATAAAAAAAATTAACCGACTACAAAAAATAATATTACCCACTCAAATATAAAAAAATAAAAAAAAGTCGGGTATTAATATACAGACTATTCACGGATGGAGTTAAAAAGGGGACAAATGGACCAAAAATTTCATTTTTCGAAAATAAGTCATTTTTCATGAAAAAACAATCTTATAAAAAAATATATTATTCACGAAAAGAGAAAGTTAATTTTGTATACAGGGATAGCAAAAACATAAAAACATGATTTTTATACAAAAGTAAACTATCTTTATTTTTTATTTTTTAGCAAATTGTCATAAAAAAAAATTAGAATCATGTTTGTAATCGATAAAAACAATAATACAAAATTTAATTGAAATCCATAATTTAATGAAAACTGGCGTTTACAGTAGAAAAATTGTGTTTTGTAGGAATTTTGAAAAAGCAGGTGTTTAAAAATCAAATTATAAACGTTTCTTAAGTCATTTTGTTATAAAAATTTAAAATAATTAATTTTTGATAACTTTAAAATCAGTTTTATGAATCTTTTTAATACTCCTGCAACCTTAATAAAGTAATTCAAAAATAAAAATGCTATTTTAGATAAATTTTTGAAATGTTATTTTGCTTAAAAATGTAAAATTAAGGTAGTTTACTCTTGTAGAAAAATCATGGTTTTTAAGTTTTTGCGAACCCTGTATACAAAATCAACATTTTCTCTTCGTAAATCCCAATTTTTACAAGCAAAAATTTTTATGGAGAATAACTTTTTTCCAAAATTAAAATTTTTGTCCGTCTGTATGTGCTCAACCATTTATTCCTAATAAATAAACAAACAAAAGCTGTTTATACTTTAATACCACATGTTGTTACCCGACTTCTTTTTTTTAATTATTTTTAACATTTTAGTTGGTTTTATTAATTTTAAGTCAGTTTAAATTCTCTTAAAATGCTTATTAAAAACTGTATCAACTTCAAAAGACAAGAAGCAAGCAAAACAAAAAGAAGTTCCGTGCTTAAGCCTTATCTCCACGGTTATTGTTTATTACTGTAAATTACAAATTGTGCGATCCTTACAACGTCGCTTTGGGTTTTCCTGTTTCCTTATTTGGGACAAAGCGGGAGTTGACGGCACGTGAAAATTTACGGGAAATTGTTTTGGAAAATCGGAGACTTCGTGTCGAGTACTGTCGTTTTGTGTTGTTTTTTAAAGTTTATGTGTTCAGGAATTGGACGGTCTGTTAAGATTTAGAACATCGAGAGACAGATTTAAACAAACGCTGCAGTATAACTGCGGATTGCTTTATGGATTTCTTATTACTAAAAGTTAATATTATTAGATTTACAAAAAATATACAGTATTTTTTAATGTACTTAATAATAAATTGTATTATTTATATTGAAATAACTCTAAGAAAAAAATATTTTTAAGCGATTATGTCGCTCTCGTTTTTGATAAATAACATGTAAAAATACAAAACACAGCTAGCAATGGAAAGTACATTTAAAAAAAAATAATTTAAACAATTTTTGTTATAAATTAAATTAAAAATTTTCAAGCATGGAAAAATACATTTGAAATTAGATAATTAAAATAAGCTAGGCTATACAGGTGTAGTGCCCAGTAAAATATTTCATTACAGTTAATAAAATTATAGAATTTTATTTTAATAATTAAAAATAAAAATAGAGTTAAAAATTAAACAAATAAAATAAAAATAAATTTAATTAATTTTTTATGAAAAAAGAAATAATTTTTTTATTTGGTTAAAACAAAAATATTAAAAAAATATTATTTATTTGAATGAAGAGATTTTTTTTTAAATGAATTATTTATTTTTTTAAAGACTAAATTCTAAAGTAAACTAAAATATTTTAAAATTATTTTCAAAATAAAAAATGTTTTTAAAAGATACACAATATTTAGAAAAATTGGCAAAGTCCTTTAATTAAAAATTAAATAAAATAATTGAAAGAAAATAATGCTTACTTAAACATTTTCTATGAGCTATCCAAATAGAAAATAAAATTCACAGTCACTTGTATTTACTTTTTACATTTCGACTGCTTTATTTAACCGATCACCGGAAATTGGAACAGGCAAAAAGAGTTGTGGAAATCACCAAGTGCAAAACTGGCCACCTGCGGTTGTGCACACGGTACTACAGTAAAATTCCCCGAAATATCAGTACAAATTTTCACTCGGAACCAAAGTAACCTTGCACGTGTTCTTTGGACGAAACAAAGAACTAGGACGATATAAAAAGACCTCGAATACGTCTAAAAAAGTTAATCATGAACATCCATTGCTAAAAGTCAATACGAAAAAATTGGGTCAAAATACACCCAGCCAGGCGGTCCGACAAAGTTAGTACGCGAAAATGTATCTTCGATGGGTTTTTGATCGCGGAAAGTAAAATCCGTTTTTCCGTTTAATTTATAAAACAAAAGTATGTGAATTCTGCGTTTACTTATAAAAGTTAATTTAAGTGAAATATAGTGGCATATAATTCAAGCCTGAAATTAAATTATTAATTTTTATTAAACAGTAAAGTGAATAAATATTTAAAATAAAAAGTTTTATAGTGAACTCAGTGTATTATTGCCTAATATCATAAGTTTGGATTACATTTTTTAAAACAAAGATAAGTACCAATAAATTTAAGCTCCCTTTTGAAATTGTCTACGAAAATTTAAGCTCTCTTTCAAAAATTTCTACAAAGCTTTAAGCTTTTAAATAACCGAACACATTAGAAATTCTGTAGCCGCTACTTAGGAAAAGAAAGTCAACAATAAAAATAAATAAATAAAAAAAGGGGTTACATTTGGAGTGGCGCTACACAGGGTTAGTAGAAAAACCGAAACGGTGGATTATCTTAGCAACCATCAAATATAAATTAACCAAATTTAGTGGGAAAGGGTAACTTAACATAAAGAATTTTAAAATTATAAAATATTTGCAAGGTTGCTAAGTTTATAGTTTTCTCTGTAGGTAAGGAAATTTTAAAAATTTAAATGAAATACCCTATTTTTTATTATTGTAATCAATTGCTTGTATCAACCTTATGACAACCTAATATTGCCGTGTTTTTACTCCTGTCAATTTCGGAGATATGGCATCATGTTTTTTTCAGAATGAATACAAAGACGGCCAGATATGGTCAATTATTTAAAAAACAATCCAACCAAAATTTGTCAAAATTCATACAGGGGTAAAACTAGATCTTCTAATTTCATAAAATGCATTTTTGCGATGTTCTTAATATTCTTAAAAAAAGAAAGTTAAGGACAGGAAATAAGAAAACCTAATTATGAAACATCGCAAAAACAATTCTGGAATTTAGAATGTACAGTTACTCCCCTGTACTAAATTTACCAAATTTCGGTTGTATCGTTTTTAAGAAAATTGACCATACCTAATCGTTTTTGTATTCAAGCTTGATGCCATATCTCCAAAATTGATAGAAGAAAAAACGATAAAACCAGGTCATAATAAAGTTTGATTGCAATAATAAAAATTGATTACAATAATAAAAATAAGCAATTGATTACAATAATAAAAATAAGGGTATTACATTTAAAATTTTAAAATTCCCTAACCTAGAGAGAAAGCTATAAACTTGGCAACCTTGCAAATATAATTTTTAAATTCCTTACATCTAGCTAATTTTTGCACAAAACTTGGTTTATTTACATTTGACGGTTGCTGAGATAATCCACCGTTCCGGGTTTTTCTATTAACCCTGTACTTCTTATAACACGTACATCGTTTATTTAGGGTGTTCTATCCAGATCGGATCTCAAGCACGTGGCTAAATCCCACTTAAATCCTCGAAATAAACGGGCAATTAATGAGGATAGAAAAATAAATCCAATCCCAAAATTTCTAAAGATTCGAATAAGGTGGTTCAAGTCAAGCCAATTACACTTTACGAAATAAACGGATTAATCTTACAATGAATCCGGATCGAGGTGTTGCGTTTAACTTTACTCTAGTTTTTGGTTAAGTGTCAAAGATCAGCTGGTAAAATTAACTGGTTCAAAATCATAGTTTTGTTTTTGAACATTTATTATGTTGAAACTAAAATTACCATCTTATATTAAAAAGAAAACGAATAATGAAATTAGTTAACAGAAAATTTGCTATAATTTTAGAAATGATAACTAATAAAATTCCAATTTATGTATTTTAAGTTAGATTATAATTGAAGACCTGAAAATGAAAAGTGGATAATGACCATATTTATCAAAAATAATTTGTTATTTAATTTTTGTACACAAAAACTCCGTTTTCGTTTAGTCTTAAAACCAACAAATAAACCTATTCTTTTCACGCAGAGCTGGCGACATAAGTTATTAATTTTATAATTTTTAAATATAATTGGGATAAAAAGTGGACAAGAAAAAACTTTATCCACTTTTCATACTCAGGTCTTCAATTTACCAAAATACTTTCTTTTTAGACAGTTTCTGGCGGATTCATAAACTAAAAGTATTGTTTGGGCATTTTCGAAAATAGACCGGGGCGTGATTCCAAAATATATTTCTGTAACAGCACCGAAACTATAGATACTTTCTTCAATTTTCAAATAGACTAAACCAAAATAAAGATAAGAAAACAACAAAAAACCCCAAAAAAATGATTACTAGATTTACAAAAAACTTTTACACAAACAACTACTCAAATTTTAACCTCCACGCACACACACACATATAGATAATATGGAAGTCTTACAAAATTCAGTTAATAATATTAAAATAGTTTACTAACCATAAAGTTTTATTATTTTTACGAAGGAAAAATAAAAGATAAAACAGAAACCAGAAAGCAAATGTAAGTATACAATTTTTAAGTTGTTGAATATTTCGTACGAAATGTGTATCTGGTAGGTAAGTATATAAAATAACTTCGTGAAGAAACAAATGTGTGTATTTTATAAATAAAAATACAATTTTATCATATTGCAGATGGCCCCGTAGAAACATTCTAAAACTTTACACTCGTTGCATATAAAATATGTAAGTTATACTCTAACAAGGTGTTGTAAAAGGCAAAAAAGTAATAAAAAAGAACACAATAACAAACCTGTCCCAGATTTCCTATATTATCTTAATAAAAATCCTAATTTTATTAGAGGATTTAAGACATGGGTGTGTCATAAAACTTAACAAGTTTTTAGAAGTCAAGTTTAAAAATTCTGTTAGACTCGTGACTCGTGACCATCTTGTATACTATAGGGACATTTTTATTATAGCTTTATAATTTAATCAAGCAAACCAAGCAACATTTTTGGAAATAATAACTTTTTATTACAAAAATCAGGTATAATTAGATCCATCTGTGGATACACCGTATGTATAATATACAATGCAAGTCCTTTTTAAAAAATAATTTATTTGAATTAATATTTTAAAAGCCATACAAGGAGTTTTATTCAAAATATTACAGTTTGCGTCACCGGGATTGGCTACCTAGTTGTGAAGTGCATTATTTTATTTAACGAAATAATTGCAATCTATAGTTATTTAGAGATAGTGAAAGGAAAGTTTCGTACTTCCATTGTTCCATTGTTTTTATTTATTTATTCACACAACGTTTCGGGCAGTAATATCTCTCTTCGTTTTTAAGTGTAAACTGTTCAGTTTAAACAATGGAAATCTAAAATACTTCTTTTACTACTGAATCATTATTTACCACATTTAGACAGGCGTTATTTAAAGATGTTTTAAGCGACAATAAGGAGACTCGATCAGTATTAAAATTTTATTTTCTGAAAGTAAACTAAAAAGTAAATTGAGAAAATTAATCCTAAAACCTTTTTTAATATGCCCTTATTAAACCGACTAAAAATTTAAGTGGTTTGAAGTGCAAGACCTTCAAAGAAGACTTAGACAATGAACAAAAGATGTTAAAATAAAAAGCAGTTGTTTTCGATATCTATCGGAAAGACGTTTAATTGCCGGTACAAATCTTTTGTTGATGGATGCACAAAGAAATTTGTCTTTTATTAGTTTCCTTTATTAAATTCCCTTTTTAAAGATTAAGCAATTTTTTTAAAGGTTTTTAAGAGGTGCAAGTAATAATAATTAATATTACTATTTAACGTTCTCTAATAAGTAAAGGGCGAAATATAGGCAAAGTACATATGCATTTCTTGAATATTTTGTTAATTTCATTTAAAAATGCACATTTGTACTAAATTATTATTTTATAAGCTAATTTATATATTTTTGGCGATATCAAAAAAAAAAAAAAGAATTAGCATCATATAATGTCTTAGGCGTTTAAAATTGCTTTCATAAAAATAAATGAAAACAAGTATTTACAAGCAAATCTATTAGTTCCTAACACATAATTTGGTCTTTGTTTTTTCCCGGCGGTAAGCCAAATTTTTGAATAAAGGATATCTTTGTTTTATGATGTTATCACTATTATTTAATATGTCTGTTCGTAGAGAAATCACAAACTAGTCAGCGCCAATCAGATTTTACAAATACGTCTGGTGACCAGTTGGCCACCGACTACACTAACAGGCCTATTACCTGCTCAGCAAACTGTTTTTTAGTGATGGGCAAAAAGTATCTATCCGATACAAAAGATTCAATACTCTCCGAAGTCAAAAGTATCCAATACTTTTTGATAAATTTATCGAATACTGACAATACTGCAGTGGTTTATGTAGATGTCGATATCGATATAGATTTGGTCTGAGGTATTAAAAATCAAAAAGATTAAAAACTAAGGCTGTCTTAAGAGATAAGTACTTAATATGAATACGATTTTTGGGTTGTTGCACGTTCCGGTTGTCAATTGAATATGGGCGCACTTTTGGGAATTAAAGTGTTTCATTTTTATTTCCAACACCTAACTGAAGCAAAAGCCTAAAATTAATTTCCGGTTACAAAAGCCCAGACTTATATATTTTATTTTTAACCAATATTGTAACAATAATAAATATCGTCGGCGATCTGACAATACCTGCCAACTGACATTTTTTTTGAGAGTAACTTTTTAAGTAGTTAGCATTGTATTTAAATAACACATAAAGTAAAAATATACACTATAAAGCTTACAGATAAAAGCTTTTATTGACTTTATTGAGCCGAAACATACCTACCACCACCAATACATCTATTTAAGAAAGGAATTTTTTGTTTTTTTACCTACTGTAAAAATTATAGGTGCACTTAGCAGGTATTTTCAGTTCGTCGACGATATAGCAATGTATTTAAAATTCAGGGTATCGTTCATCAATCATTTCTAATCTGTACTTGATACCTACTTATCGGAGTCCGATACCGCATAATAACAGTAAACAATACTAACGGCAATAAATCGAGCCGCTACTTTTAGGTATCGGTATTGCATACTCAGTATAGGATACTTAGAGATAAATCTATTGATACTTGCAAAAGTATTGATTACCCATCTCTAATGTTTTTATGCCGCCTTTTATTATTATTTCTTGAAATAATTTAGTATTGTGTAACTAATAAGGTAATATTTGGTCTTAAAATTTCTGCAAAATCTCTTTGTGGAATAAAAATTTGCCAGAGCTGGAATTTAGCGGACAAAAAGTATTTTTAAAATAAATTACATTTTATTATAAATAAACATCTCTTTTTAAACCTAGTTTGCTTCTCTGTCCCAATTAACTATAATAATAAATTCAGAAATATTGTATATCAGTATTCATATTTGGTCTAAAAAATGCATATAACTGCATATTTTAAAGACAAGAAAAGCATATTTTTATTGAATTTAAGTGCATATATTTCGCCCTCTACTACTTACTATATTACTTTATTCTTGTATTTATGATTAATATGGTGTCACTTGACTATTAAAAAAAAACTGGGATAATAAAATCTAGATAAGAAAATGCAGCGGTCAGAGTACCTCGCCGGGTGACCTGAGGTCGAAACTCGAGCCGGAAAGCCGGTAGGTAGTAGCAGTAGCATTTACAAAAGGTACTGTGAAATGCAAATACTGCATGTTTCAGTGCTCGGACAACGTTAAAGGAACAAAGCAAAAGATGAGTTAAATATCTAATAACCCGACACTCTCGGTACTCTGCTGGTACCTAGACATAAGCTTTGGTGGCTGTAAGAATACAAAATTACCTTTGGCAACACAAAAACATAATATTTTAATAGACCAGGAGGTAAAACATCTCCCAGTTCCGAAAATAGACTCGTAGAGCTGGCAAAACAAGCTTCGTCTGGAAATGGGGCAAAGGATTGCATCGCAAAATTAAATAGGCCAAAATATAAAAGAGTAAAATTTGTAGTATTTATTAACTTATTTGACATATCATTTTAAAGTGTCTTAGGGTATTAACAGTACATTAAAGACGATTTAATATCTTTTTTTTTTGACTGAGACGAAAAAACAATTTGACCTCTGATTTAAAATTAAACTCGCATAATTATAACGGTGGGCTAATAGGTGTACGCAAGTGTTACTGTTTACCACCACCAAGCCCGTGGTGATACTACCTCGTTGTCTAAAAGGTGCTGTGAAATGCAAAATTGCATGTTTCAGTGCTTGGACAACGTTGACGAAACAGGGGAAATAATGGGTTAAACATCCAATAACCAGACACCCACGGTACTCTAGTATTTAGGCATAGGCCTTAGTGGGGTGCCAAAAGATTTTTAAAAAATTGCTGTAGTTTTTTTTAATGGTATCATAAACCATTGTATAGTTATTTTAGAAAAACTAGGAGTAAAGGACATTTATTTAAAAAAATAGTTTGTGTTAAATTTAACAGAATATGCTGCCTATCAAAACTGCTCTTAAACCTTTTGTTTTTACTTTTTCTTTACATAACTTACTTCTTTACATACTTTACAAAAATAGTACTTCTTGATAAAAAGTCCTCCTGGGTAAGAAAATAAATTTCCACAAAAATATTTGTATATTGGATGTACAGAATGACTTTAAAAGAGTTCTGATTTTAATAAGATCAAACTTTAAAAAAAAGCAAAAAGTTTTTCTGTTGAAACTCTATTTATTTTTACAGGAAAACCTAATGTTTTTGACTAATGACATAAAAATTTTATGATAAACGTTCAACGTTGATTCCAACCTTTATGTTTTTTTTTAATATCTAAAGACTATATGATAGTTTCTAAGTAAAAGCTGTCAAATTTTGACATTTGTGACATATCGCGAAAAAATAGTTATTTATTATAGAAGGAAACATTTTTTCCCGTGTATAATAGACCATTTTTTTCTGTGGTGGAAAAACGAGGACTTATTATTAAAATAAACATAATATTAAAGTCAGAAAATTAATCACGTAAAATTTGAAGTTTCAAACTTGTCGAATGGTATATTTGAAACACAATTAGACCTTGCATTACTATGGACCCCTTAAGAAAATTTTTTAGTATTTGTCAATGTTATTTTGTATTTTAACGTATTAAAATTATAAGGTTAAAAGTAAAAGCGTTTGTTTGGTTGTTATTGGAAATATTATAAAGATAAAAAATATCTAACTGGACTCCCAATATAAGGTAAATGTAACTTATGTATAATAATTTATTCTAAAATTAAATATTTACTTTTACTTACGTGTATGTATGTCCAGGAAAATAGTACTCACTTTTTTCCTACGGGAAAAAAGTAATTTTATCAAAAGTCACATTTTAGTACCTGTTACCAGTGGTATTAAAATGTCAATTTCTTTTCCCGTCACGAAATTTTTTTTTTTTTTGCACACGACTTTTTAGTTTTTATTTTTTTTTTGCCATTTATAAATGTTTTAAACTATTAGGTGAATATTTAAAAAAATGAAACTACTTTTTAGTAATATTTCATAATTATTTTTTTTTATTTAACGCAGGTATTTACAACTATAAGTTTTAACATTATAGCAAGCGTGTTTTATTAATTTGAAAACAGCATTTTTTTAAGCCACCTTGTATATCTAACATACAAATATTTTTGTGAAAATTTATTTTATTATTAGATAGAGTGTCAAATAATGTTTTTATAAGTCCTCACTAAATAAAAAAAAATAGGAAAAAATAATGGAAATTTTTTGGTAATGACCTTAAATATTTTAATAAATTAAAGGTTTTTTTATATAAAATCCTTATTAAATCTGCACGAATCTAAATTAAACTCGAAAATTTATCATCCTAAACACAAATATGACTACATAATCCATGAATGAAACGGCCTTTAGTATGGTTAAACAATAGAAGCTAAAACATCCACCGGTTATTAAATTATTAAATGGCATTATTATCGTCATTAAATTAAATAGCCTATTGTATATAAGACGTGGATTTGCATTTTCTCTACTCTAGGAAAAACTATTAGTTTTTTTAAATAATTTACACACTTTTTAATAGAAATTTTATTGTAGAATTTATAACTAAATACACAAAATTAATAATCGGTCCAAGAACACAACAACTATTAAAAATATTTTAATTTTTGTATTGAAAGTGTTATGCTTTTTAAAATTTCATTTTAACATTCCTTCAAAAAATCTTTTATTGCGAATAATTTTTTGTTTGCTCTTTTTATTACTTTTTATAAAAAAAAACAGCAAGTAAGGTTTCCTAAATAAAATTGTTAAATTTTAGTGTAGAGGAAATGAAGCATTTCACCTGGCAATTCTTTGGTCCTGCATGGATCGACTTAAAATTTTAACAGATGATAAGAAAAAGCGCAAGGTACAAAACCTATATCGAACCGAAGAGCGCCAAAACCCTAGGGGTGGTTGCAGGGGGTGGAAATTTAAATAACTCGAGACTTATGCATTTTAGTAAAAACTGTTGAAAAAAATAGTAGGTTTTAAAAAGATAAGCAAAATTATTTTATTGTAATTTTTATTTGACCAATACGAACAAAGATTTGGCGTGTTAATGGTTAACTTTTTTCCTTAAATGTAAAATTTAATATATTTAAAGTAAAGGCAGCTTCAAAAAAGCTTGGATTTCTCTTTCGAGCCAAAAGTATTTTTCCCCTTCTAATTTATACACTTTATATGTGTCCAAATCCGACCTCCCTTGGAATATTGTTCTCATATCTGGGGCATGGCGTCCCCCACAACCCTCAGCATTCTTGATTCTATTCAAAGAAGAGCTATTCGTCTCATTAATGATCCTTCACTTACAGAAAGGCTGCCCTCTCTTGCACATCGTCGGGCTGTGGGGGATTTATCGCTTTTTTATAGGTACTTCCATGGCTTCTGCTCTGAAGAATTGTCCAGTATAGTTCCTCCACTTACGGTTCCCAACAGAGAGACCCGTGGTTCCGCGCGTATGCATCCCTATACGGTCCAACTGGACAGGCCCCGAACTTCCCACTTTGTTCGTTCTTTTATCCCTAGAGTTTCTAGGTTGTGGAACCTGCTGCCCGCGGAGGTCTTTCCTTCCCCCAAATCTTCAAGTATTTAAGTCCCGTGTCAACAAACTCCCTCTTACATCGCTTAAGACACCTACGGTACGTTAGTATTTAGGCTTTAAGCCTTCGTGGTTTGTCCAAAGATAAAAAAAAATAAAAATGTTGCATATTTAAAAGAAAACTCATATAATCTTTTTTAAAATATCTAATGAGGCATTTTTTTAAAGGAAAATCTTCTTAGCATAAAAATTGAGAGAGTAATGGTAAAAATAAGGATAGTATTTAATTTTTTCTACGAAAAAAAAAGTTAGTTCCTAACTACCTCCTAATTAAACTTGATTTTATTTGATTGATTTTATTATATTTTGCAGTTCTCTTTAGACAGGTATCAATAATACGTCCAAAAATTGTGACCAATTTTAAATGCCCAATTTCAGTAAAATTTAAGACTAAAGAGAAAAACGATTATTAACAATTTTTTATTTTTTACCCTTTTTTCGGAAAATACTGGAGAGAGGAAAAAATGATGGAGTTTAAAATTTGCAAGTTTTTTAATGACTAAAATTTTTCTGTGCGTAGGTTTTCTGTACATTGAATATTTGGCCCGATGTCCTTTAAAACCTTCTCTGTATGAACGAACACCCCTTTTTCAAGCCCTTTAAACTCACCCCATTTAAAAACCAGAGGATCTTAAGGAATTTTATTAACAGAGCCTTATAGCTCTTAAAAAACCCTACAAAAACCTTTTTTAAAAAACTTTTTATCAGCAAAAATAAAGGAGATAGGTTAAAAACACCAATCAATTTTTCTTCGAAAAATTCGAATAGGCCACTCTGGACCATAAAAATCTACATATTATTTGTGAAATTTACAATGGCATTTTAAATTGCTTAAACTTCTAGGCGTATTACTTATACATGTCTTAAAAGAATTGTAAAATACTTAACGTCAGCTCTAATTAGGGGGCGGTTAAAGGGTAGTTACTGAACTTTTCTTATCATAATTCACTCAATTTTTACGCAAAAACCTTTTCTTTTATTTTAAGAGAAGTCCGATTATGTTCTTTAAAAAAGGTTTAATAATTTGTTTCTCAAAAAATGCAGCATTTTCTCGTTATTTGACTTTGAATCTATTAAGTTTTGCATTTGACGAAAAAAGCTAACAATTAACACTCCGTATCTTAGTTTGAAATAGGTCGTAGAAAAATTATAATAAGGTAATTTTATTTCTCTTTTTAAAACCTACAATTTTTCTTTGTACAGCATTTTTGAATCAATGCATACTTTGCGAGTTAAGTATTCGCGAAAAACCCAATAAACCGTCGAAAAATTGTTACTTTTAATCGCAAATAACTTGAAAAATATTAGTGGTATGAAAACAATGTATGGAACATTTTTGCTAAGAATCACATTTGTGAATAATTTCTGTAATTAAAATGTAATAAAATATTTTTACCTCCTAGGAGGGTGGCATCCAACCCCAGGGTTTGGGCGCCCCGCCCTTCAGTTCGATATAGGTTTTAATCCTGGGGCTCTTCCCTATCTTCTGTTAAAATTTTAAGTCAATCCATGCAGGACCAAAGAATTGCTAGGTTTTACTTTTTTTAAGCTTCATTTCCTGTACTATGCCTTTCCCCGAAAAAAAATAGGTTAAAAAGCGAAACCTTCATTTTTATATTTAATTTGTTAATTCAAACAAATTTATTAAAACATTTTTTTAGATTAACAATTTTTTCAAAAATACTATAGCTAGTTGATTTTTTTTCACTCTACACTTTTATGCAAAACAAGATTTTTGGGCAGTTAGCGACGTGACGTTGCAATTTGATAAAATTTACAAAAAAGCACAAATAAGGGGCTTTAAAATCTTAAATTTTTTGGAAGGGGGAATTGTGTTGTACTTAATAAATAAAAATAATGTGACACAAAAACTCCTTTTCATTTAATTTTTATTGCCAAGATGGCACCCAGCGACCATTTTCGTACGTACGAAAACTCGAATGAAATTACCAATTCCATTTTATAAAATCTAAACACTTGCTGCGTTTAGCTTTCGTATCTTTTTCACAAAAATGACAATTGTTTTGTTTTACATATATTATAAATGCAAAGTTTGCATAGGTTTTAAAATCGCATAGATATAGCCGCGGAGTCAAATAATTTAGGTATAGCTCATACGAATGTAATCTAAATCGAAACAGCAAAAAACAGTGCTGTATCGGCATCATCCTAATGAAGCATAGACGTACAGAATATTTTTTTCTGTCTTTTTTTTTTAATAGCTAGTTTAAAACATTTTCATTTTTGCTCAGTTACATGATGACGATTTTCGGTTTGAGATCCAACGTTTTTTCCCTGGTGGATTCATTTAATTGATGGTAGCTATTTGGGTACACGCCAGAAAATAAATTAAAACTACAAAAAATAAATTAAAACAAGTAAATGGCGAACTAAAAATCGACGTTTCGGTGGCAAGTCTGCCATTGTTGTCAAGATAAATAGATTAAAAAAAGTTAAAATTAATTATTATTTAAAAAGAAAAAAACATATTTGACATTTAATGTCAAATTTTTTCAGGATCTCATAAAAAAGCAGAAAATTTTGAACCTAAATAAGAGTTTTTTAATTTTTTTTTATTCAATTTATCTTGACAACGGTCCCGGACCATCGATTTTTAGTTCTCCATTTACTTGTTTCAATTTTTGTTTTTGGTTTTTTTTCTAATTTACTTTTGGCGTGTACCCAAATAGCTACCATCAATTTAGTCTGCTTTATGCTGCGTCCAGACCAACAATTTGAAGCGCCGAATAGCGCGCCACATAGCGTGGACGTGGACAAAATTCACGTCGTTTCAAGGGCTTGGCGAATGATTTCGTGGTGATTCAGAGCTTGTTGGTTTTTTGTCTGGGCGCGGCTTTATATTGGATTTTAACACGAACAGTCTTTTGTATTCAAGATTCAGATTAAGGAATTTAAAGTTGCAATACGGTCAATTAGCTGATAAAAATGGGTATCCAGATCTAAACCGGCAAAAGAATATTAACAAAAATTACCAGATTTCAGTTTGTGTCTCGGCTACAAGCAAGAACAGGGCATAAAAGCAACAAAAAATTATTAGGCATCATTATACAGTGTGTTTCAGGATATGTGTTACAAGAGGACAAATGGACCAAAAATTTTGGAATTTTTAAACGTCCTTTTGGGAAAACTGGTCGCGTGGTCCAAAACTGAAAAATACAAAATTTTACTCCGATTGGTAATATACAGGGCAAGTTATAACTAAAAATATAAAAAATTACCAAGAGTAAAGTACCTTTATTTTTAAAAATAAGGCAAAATTCTATAAGAAAATGTTGTGGAGAAATAAATTTTATGTACTGTCCTGTATTAGCTTATAAAATTTTATTATATTTTTAAAAATAAAAGTAGTTAGTTCTTGGGCATTTTTCATATTTTTGTATAAACTCGCCCTGTATAATACCAATTTAAGTAAAATTTTGTATTTATTAGTTTTAAACCATGCAACCAGTTTTATAAACATTCATTTTGAAATTCAAAAATTTTGGTCTTTTTATCCTCTTGTAGTACCTATCCTGGTACACACCGTATACCAACCTTAATAAAACATAGAATGGTTAAGAGTCAGCGTTCCAAGTAATTTTATAAATCCACATAACGTAAGTTCTTGGTTATTTAGGCCTGAACTGCGGCACAACAAAACCGACTTTATACATTTTTCTTCATTGCAGATTTTTAACGGAATCCAAATCACTAAAACACTTAATACAACGCACACCGTAGATGTAAAACTCGTACTTTAAGTAAAAATTTACATATGCTTACGATTTTTCCTACAATTCATACTCCCCCCACCCCTGGGCCATCGGCTGGCGACGCCCCTGATTATATGCATATTTTAATTTGCATTATTTCTTAAGCCGCGTCCTCACTTGCTGGTCACTACTGTTATTAATAATGTTATCTTAAGCCGTGTCCTCACTTAGTAACATGTTACAAAAACTTGTTGCTGATACATGTTGAAAAAACAAATAACTTGTTGATTTTTAAAAAAATTTAGGTAGATAACATTGTTAGTAATAGTGTTGAGTAGCAAACCGCGTCCTCACTTGCTACTCAACAATGTTATCCAACATGTTTCTAAAATTTTGTAAAAAGCAACAAGTTATTTGTTTTTTCAACACGCACAGCAACGAGTTTTTGTAACATGTTACTAAGTGAGTCCACGGCTTTGTATGTTTCTAAAATAAAAAGAAGCATTAAGTTATTTTTTTTTCAAAAAGTTATTCATTATTTGCGGCAACATATTGCGACTGATTCACATTAAGATTTTGGCATCAAGTTATAGGAATATCTAAAGCAACAAGTTTTCGTAATATGTTACTAAGTGAGGACACGGCTTTATATACAAAACATAAAAAAATAATTAAAAGTATATTTTTTGTGCTTTTGCTGTATCCTAATATTTTTTACTATCAATTTTTGTAGATGCAGAGCAACGCAACACAGATGCAATAGATGGTCCAAAGAAAAATAATAGAGATGAAGTTATTTTATTAAATGACTTTAGTGAAGAAGGTGATGAAAATTCAAGTAGAAATGCTGACAACGATTCAAAAAAACTGCTTTTATTTGGACTGGCTGGCAAAAAACTGTAGCGCAAGGTTTGTAAAATACTTTTTTCTATGACCGTTAAAAAAGTTTTTTTGTTATCCTCAAGATAAAGTATCTTATTTTAGTATACTACATAAAGTCAAAAAAGTCACTTTTTTTAAGAGCTAGACGTTTGGTCAAAAATAATCGTTAAATAAAAAACCTTAAAAATCATTTTCTTCAAATCAAAACCCCTGCCTTCTATTACCTTATTTTATTAAGCATTAAAAATAAGGGTAAATTTGTATAAGAATGTCTCTTTCAAAAATTTAGAATTTTTAAAATATTAATAGTTTAATATGTATCTACTCTAACAATGCTTTTAAGTACGGATAGGTACGCTGTAGTTGGCTATGACGCCGCATTTCGTTGTCAAGGCCAACTAGAAGCCAAACTAAGCTATATTTAAAAGCACTGTTAGAATAGGTAAATATTAATGTGTTAATATTTCGAATACTATACATTTTTGGAATAGTTATTCTTTTACAAACTTATCCTTTTTTTTTGATGCTTCATAAGATAAAGTAAAAAAGATGGGGTCTTCATTTAAAAAAATTACTTTTATAGTTTTTGCCATTATAATCTTTAAGGATTATTTTTGACCACTCTGTACTTAATAATTGTGAAAAGATCAATACAGTTTACAAAAATAGTTCTTTTTCTACGAGAAACCCAACCCCAAATCATATTAAAGGCAAGTGCGTTTTGAAGAAATTAATGGTTATGTACTGGCTTGCAAATGTAATTTTTGACATAAAATTTAAAATAAGTCAAAAACGGTTAAACCTAGGTATAGGACATTATGCATAAATTATGTTTAGAATTTAACGCTGAATCTAAAAACATAATTTATAGTGTGTTCCTTTTAAAATAAAGAAGCTGACATTAACTTCCGGAATATCCGGAAGTAGAAGAGCTGTCAAAATATTTTAGTTGTTTGTCCTCCGCCGACTTTATAATGTTACCAAATTTTTAAAATTGTCCAAAGCCTACTTTTCGAGAAATCGATCGCAGCAAATCCGGGTGGGACACCCTGTGGAAAACTACTAATAATAGATGTTGGTTTTGGATAGCTTAAAAATTAAAAATTTAGTTATACTATTTATGTGATATCTCTATAAAAAGTATAGGTAAACTGGTACACACAGTTTTAAATTTGATTGGTGGGATGGTCTGCTTCAGTTCTTAACACCTCAAGTATTACTTTTGTTCATTTTAGTAAACGTTAATTTACCTTCTGCCTTTAGTCGCAAGCAAATAACATTACACTTATTATTTATCTTGTCCGTAAAATTTTTATTATTTTTTTTTTAATTATGCATATTTTGAATTCCTAGAAGCAGTAACTCGCCTTGATTTTAGAAGTAATATCTTAAGCGCATCCGGAAAATTCTCCAATTTGCACCCAACTTCCTCTAAATTTTAATTTTCTAAAAGAGTTAATGAACTGAATTTTATCCAGTTAAATTGATTTAATGTAGGAGTTGACCGGAAATTGTCATTAAAAATGCAGTTTTAATCTTTTAAGGGGCTTACAAATTGCTTAATCTTTTGATTGGATTTGCAGTCTATATGCACAACAATTTTTCGATGCAGAATTGCGAATTAAATATAACTTGACATTATCAGCTATACAATTAAGGGTTTAAAATGTGTTATAGGCGAAAATATATCAGAATTTGGAATTTTAACAGTTGCAAACAATAGTTATTGGACTTTTTTAATCTGCTGTGCTTAAAACCTATGATACTGATTATGTGAATATCGTGTATGTTATTTTGATCTCAAATAACTTTAGAACAAGTAATGTTATCAAGATGTGGCTTTCACAGGGAAAAAAACCTTTTTTTCTGCGAAAAAAACAATCGTTTTTTTTTGGCAGTAAGAAAACACTTTTACCTCGGTTTGTAATGTACTATTTTCAGCGTTAGGTGGTGACCAGAGGAGATAATCCCCTCGAAGCAAAAAATCCCCCGGAGAAATTTGGTGTCATGTGTAATTGTAATCAGAGAGTATAAAATTTGTTTCTTGGGGTTTTTACGTAAGAGCCCTTTTTGTGCTCTTTTACTTTTTTGGCAGTACTAATTTTTTTGGTAACTTAGGGATTTTCCCGGAAATGATAAACTCCTTCCGGAAGAATATTTCTGAATTCAACACCGACTATTTCGTATTGATCCGATCAATTTAATTTTTTTTACAAAACTATTTTTTAACTTTTTACGGTGGTTTAATGAAAAATATTGCCAATGTTATGATGTTTTTTATTACAACAAAATGTTTCATGCCTGTTCAAAATGAGGAAAAAAATATTTTCCGTCATTTTTTAGTAATTGGAATTTTACTTCTATCCTAACGACAGATTGATCTAAAATTCGGCACACTCTTAATCTTAATGACAATACAATATTATACATTTCATTATTTTTCTGATCAATACTCCAAAATTGATAAGAAAATTAGTGAGATTTGGTAGCTAGGACTTACCAAATGATTTTTTAGCTTTAAGTACAATAAAATCATTTGACATAAAAAAATATATATTATAATTTTTTTTGCATAGTAGGGAATATTTATTTTGTATTTAGTTTACCTAAATTAATGCCATATTTCATAAAGTGGTTAAAACTGTGGAACTACTTTAATAGACAGGAGTTGCAAATTTGTTGTTATTTCTTTAAAAGTAACACAGGCCCAGAAAAAAAAGCGGTCAGTACTTTTAGCCAGACCTATCTACCTTTACGTATTTTGACGCGCTAAATTCGAATCTGAAGTCAGTTTTTCCCGGCACATCTCAAATTTGGAGTAAATTGCAAAAAAAAGACAAAATTCACCAAAAATATTCAATTTTTTACATAAGAACAAAATTTGGTAAAAAAATTAAAAGGGTAGATTCTACTATTAAAAATATTTAGAAAAGTTCGTATAAACATGGGTCCGTAAATTTCTCGTTCTCAAGATAAAGGGTGTAAAAGTTGTAAAAAAATGTTTTTTAATATCCTAAATATCCTTTACCCAATTTTGTTAAACTCTGGCAATGTAATTAAAGCCACTAAAGGGGTAGTTTATCACTAAATTAGTTACTTTTTAAGTCCAGTAGCGTCTCGAGCAGCAACCAAAGGAATATTTCTAACAAATAACAATACGCCGCTGACTGTGTAAACGTGTGTAAACTTCTTGCTTCCTTTAGATTAAAAAAATAAAAAATCAGCTTTTAGGTCTCATATTTTTTCCTATCTTATTTTGTTTAGGAGAGAAAAAAATCAATTTTATATTTTTGGACAAGCAAGTTTAACACCCTGTATCTTGATAACGAGAAATTTGCGAAGCTATGTTTATATACACATTTTTAAATATTTTTAATATTAGAATCTACCCTTATATTTCTTAACTAAATTTTGTTCTTAAAAAATTGCTAATTTTTGGCGATTTCTATGTTTTTTTTTGCAATTTACTTAAAGTTTGAGGCTGAACTGCAAAACTGACTTCAGATTGGGATTCAGCGCGTCAAAATACATAAAAATAGATAAATCCAGTTAAAAGTACTAACCACTATTTTTTTGTGAGCCTGTGTAATTAATAATATAATTAAATTTTTTAACTTTTAAATTTTACTTTTTTTTAATATGATGACAATATTTTTTACAGGTATGATGGACATTGCCCTTATAACTGCCAACGCAAACCAGCTTCGCTATGTACTGGAATTTAACCGAGGAAGCCACACATATCTTATAACTGTTACTCTTATTGGAATTTCGCTTTTCCTGCAAGTTGCTGTAGGAATGTTTTTGATTTTTAAAGGTCGATACCACGTTAAAGGCGAATCCAAAACTGTAAATGCCAAAAGAGTAAATATGTGTGTTTTGTTTTGTATATTCCTTATATCAATTGTTAATGTATTTATCTGTGGATTTTCAACCATTGATAACAGTAATAATTTAACCACAAAACCTGCTCACTAGGAATGAGAATTTATGTTATAAATAGAAAAATAAAATATCCTATATCCTTAAGCATAAATATTATTGTTTTTGTTGTTTGTAAATTTACTATAACATATTAAAACAAAATTTTAAATTTTTAAAGTACTGCCTCATGGACTTGTAGATCGTAACCTAAAAACACGCTTTCTAGAATGGAACTGTATTAATATATAGGTGCATTTTAATTAATTTACGTTAAACCGTATTTTTACACAGAAAGACACAATTTGGTGTTAAAATTTAATCGTTTAGAGTAATTTCCCCCTTCCACCAAGACAACCGTCAAAAATTTTAATCATTAAAAGGGGGCCGAGTGAAGATATAAAATATTATCTTTGCAAGTTTTTAGTCTCTTAAAATGGGTTTAGTAGTTTTCAAGAAAATTTATTCTAAATGATAACTTCCAAATCAGTAATATCATGGGCCTACCACCTTTATATGGTACCTAAGCTTTGCAACCCAATAGGTCTTTATAACGCTCGAGTATATCCCCATTTAGCATTGTGGGATACCTGTAAAATTAAAAAAAAATCATAATATGTTAGTATAGTCCTTTAATAATACGTCCCTTAAATTTAAAAATATAATTTTTAGTATTTTCTTTATTACAGGGTCGGTAAGTTACTATAATGAATCAATTGTTATATGTACAGTGACGGAATTAAAATCTCGTACACCTAATTTTTCCCAGTGTGATGTTGGCTTTTGCGTACCTGGATCACCTGGAAATATACCTTACTTGACAAATTGTTATCTGTCTGTTTACTTTTTTAATTTTGGAAAATAAATGAACTAGAGAAGGCGAGAGTAATTACTCTATTCGAAGAAGCAGATTAGAGTGTATAGGCCGCAAAATACACGGTGAGAAGAAAGATATACCCAACATGTTAAAACAAGTGGAAGATTTTCTGTTAATGTATGGGGGTATATGTCTTTCAGAGGGCTAGGCATATGCAACCGTATTCGAGAAAGATTTAATAGTCAAGCTTATAAACACATACTCCAAAATGTGATGTTACCATAGGTAAACAATATATTTGAACAAGAAAATTTCGAGTGTGTTACCTTGGCACTCAAGAAGCCCTGGATATCAATTTAATCGAAAACGTTTGGGGATTTCCATCCACAAAACAGTGATGATTTCTGGAATAAAATTAAAGAAACCTGAAATAATTACAATGTTTACCATGCACAAATGCTGATTGCATCAATGCCCACACGTTCAAACTTATTAGTGGAAAAAATGGTGCCACTTTGAAGTATTAAGGCAGTGTTTTTCTTTAATATTTGAATAAAATAAACTATATATGTATTTTGGAGTCATGTTTTTATTAAATATTAATTAAGGTGAGAAAAAGGTAAAAAGCCAAGTTTACCAAAATATTGAAAATTGACATAAAATGGTAACCTATTCAAACTTTAAACGCGTTTTTCTCAAAACTTTATTTTTAAATTGGCGGACACGATAACTCAAAAAGTTATTGCTCGATTTCCCTAAAATTTTGCACACATATTTTTAACAACAGTTCTTCTTATGTGAACCAAAATCCCAAAATTAAAAAAATATATATATTTTTTTGAAGCAAAAACTATGACAAAATTGTGCTAAAAAGTGATTTTAGTTTTTTGAAGCATTTCATTTTCGGATTTATTTGATTTTTTACTTTTTTAAGGCTTATCGACAAATTTTGACACTAATAAACACAAAAAAATATTTTTTTATATTCAAATCACTAGAACCGAGACTAAAGTTCCCGCCGATTGAAAAGTCTATCTCCGACCTTCCTAAGGTCCAAATATATAAAATTACTTTTAGGTATAACATATTTTTAAAAAGCTCTAATTCTCTATAATTAAATAAATAAAATATATACAGGGCTCCCATAAGAAGAGTCATGTGTTTGACTCATATCTTTAAAAAGGTATAATAAAAAAATCTAACTACACCAGTTAATTTTACATACAAATATCTACTAATATAACTTTTTAATTTTGTTGTAAATAACAAGATAACTGAAATACGAGGGTGGTCCAAAAACGAAAAAAAAAAATCGTCCTAAATATCAAAAACTAGGAGGGCCATAAAAATCATTTAGTGTTTTTTCAAAAACTTGTAATAGTTTGCCAATGTCGTAAGTATCTCTCTCTAATAATAAACAAAATACCTAAAAATTGCAATGAAGTCCGGACACCTTGCACTAATTGTAATTAGAGGTAACACAAACTTTATTTGGCCTCCCTTAACTTCTACACCGGTAAAATATCAAAACTTTTAAATGGTATTTGCAAACAAGGCATTGTAGCTTATACATTTTATCTTAACTGTAACTTAAGTTTGAAAATGCCAGTATTATTGCAGATGTTTTAAAGCGCTGTCTGTAAAACAGTATACCAAACTAAGTTTTCGCTAAAGTATGCACATTAAGTAGGTTTGTATTTTCAGTAATAATTCCTCTTTATGAAGCCATAGTTGAAAGTACTAAGTATATTAAGCATTTTAGTTATTGCTAGACAAAGATACAGGCCTGGTTTATCGGCAATTTGGGTTAAGGTTTGTAGTAAAATGTATCTACTGTGTTTATAAAATGTAATATTAAGACGTACCAGAGCCGTTCCTTGCGGGGTGCAGCAGGAGCACTCGCACAGGGCGGTACAAATTAGGGGGTGGCATATCCTTTTTCTGCACAGGGTGACACAAAACCCAGGAACAGCAGTGAGACGTACCAATGGTGTTTATGATAAATATTCATACATTTTATAAGAATTTAATAAACATTGAATAAGTATCTTTTATTATAAGTGTTCAACTTTATGGGCGATCAATTTCAATTAATTACCTAACTTAGTTTAAGTTAACTGCACCTCAAAAATGTAAAATTGGCGCATTCAGGAGTACTCAGCCGCTTAGCCGCAGGGTAAGGAGAGTGTCATAACTGTCAAATTAAACTGATGGGAAGGGTATATGCGGCTGAATAAATATATAATAATGGGTTAATCTAGTATGTATTATAAATAAATATAAATAAGAATTGTAATGGTGTTACTAAACTGAATTATTTTTTATAATAGACTATATTCTCATAAATGACCTATTTTTATATTCTAACAGCAATTTTCGTTCCAGTTATTCTATTACAAAACAGAACGAACAGCGGCTATCGGTTTTTCAAGAAATAGACTTTGGAAAATGTTACAAATCTAGCAACATTGTAATGTCCGTAGGAGACCAATTTCAATTCTCTCAGTTCTTTGTAAAGTAATGGAAAAATTACTTAATTCACAAATTCTTAAGTACTTAGAAAAACATAAAATTTTGCATGACAGGCAGTATGGATCTTGAGTTTCTAGGTGAGTCCCAGATCGTAGCTCTTGATATATCCAAAGCTTTTCACCAGGTCTGGCATGCCGCACTTCTTAATAAACTTCCCTCCTATGGTCTTTCAACTAAACTCTGTACTTGGCTCTCTAGTTATCTATCTGATCGATGTATATCAGTTATTGTAGACGGCCGTTCTTCAAGCTTTCACCAAGTAAATGCTGGAGTCCCTCAGGGCTCAGTTCTGGCACCAACATTGTTTCTTCTTCAAATCAACGACCTTCTCTCGTCCACAACCAATTTCATTCATAGTTTCTCCGACGTTTCCTTTCACTCCAGTTTTCAGGTTCCTAAACCCATCACTAAACCTGACTTGGAAAACAAAGCAGAGCGATGCAGATATCTCTTTCGCAGGATCTTAATTTAATATTGGATTGGGGCGCCAACAATCTCGTCCATTTTAATGCATCCAAAACACAATCATGTTTCTTGTCGCGAAAAATGTCATCAAATACTCATCCTCTATTTATGAGCGGCCAAGTTTCACAGAGCAAAGACACCTTCAATCTTGTGGGCGTCACATTTGAAAGTAACCTTAACTGGCATAAACACATTGTATCTATAGCCACGGCAGCTTCAAAAAGCTTGGATTTCTCTTTCGAGCCAAAAAGTATTTTTCCGCTTCTAATTTATACACATTATATGTGTCCCAAATCCGACCTCCCTTGGAATATTGTTCCCATATCTGGGGTATGGCGTCCCCCACAATCCTAAGCATTCTTGATTCTATTCAAAGAAGAGCTATTTGTCTCATTAATGATCCTTCACGCACTTGTTTTAATTATATGGGTATACCTTATAGGGTTTTTATTCTATTTTAAAAGTTTTTAACTTTATTTTAAGAATGTGTAATTTAATTTTAGTTTGTGTTTTTACTTATTTTATTTATACATATTAAGGATATGTAAAAAATGTTATTTAACATTATTGTTTGGTACATTGTATTACTTATTTATTGTACATTTATTTGACGAAACCGATACTGTTAATCAGTCCTATGGCTAATAAACAATTTCATTTCATTTCATTTCATTTCAGAAAGGCTTGCCTCTCTTGCCCATCATCGGGCTGTGGGGGATTTATCGCTTTTTTATAGGTACTTCCATGGCTTCTGCTCTGAAGAATTGTCCAGTATAGTTCCTCCACTCACGGTTCCCAACAGAGAAACACGTGGTTCCGCGCGTATGCATCCCTATACGGTCAAACTGGACAGGCCCCGAACTTCTCACTTTGTTCGTTCTTTTATCCCTAGAGTTTCTAGATTGTGGAACCTGCTGCCCGCGGAGGTCTTTCCTTCCCCCCAAATCTTCAAGTATTTAAGTCCTGTGTCAACAAACTCCCTCTTACCTCGCTTAAGACATCCACGGTACGATAGTATTTA